>LPNX011121701.1:1968584-2015051 GCA_001517045.1 Pseudotsuga menziesii
CATAAAAATTCTAGGGCCATGGAAACTAAGGCCATAGGTCACCCTGTATAATAAATCAACTGAAACAATGCTCAAAACAAACTAAGTGAGGAAAAGAGGGAAAACCCAGTGGGAACAAAACCCCCCCTCAAGCTGAACACTGAAAGTAGTCTAGATCACCCTGATGAACTCACCCCCAACAGTGAACGGAGGTAAGTGAACTTATTTTCTGAAAAGATCTTGGTGAAGATGTCTGGAGGAATCTTCCACTTTGGAAGAATAACAATGCACTCAACTAGATCAGAAATATAAATAGCTGCACGGTGAAAACTGGACCCATGTAGAGCAACTGAAATCATCTGAAGAGAGAGCAAAGGTTCTTGAGGATTTGAACCATGTGTGGAACACTCAAGAAACTGATATGTTGCAGCCTTGAACAGCAAACCATGACTGGTAAAATCAGCCCCAAATCTTAGGAGCAAGTGTCCATGCGGATGCAGAATGTCTTCATCTTTACTTGTTCTGTGAGGAGATGAGCTTGTGACCAAAGGTAGATAATCCCTGGGACTCTGGAGAGTGAATGCTTGAGCTCCATAATCTGATATAGCTTCAGAAATATCTAATGATTCACAAAATAAAATATCAGCAACCTCACAGGAGGAAACTAACACCAAATCCCCATCAGCAAATTTGAAGAAGAATTGCGGTACTTGATTTTTCACACCGAAATTGGTGAGAGCAGCTACAAGCATGACTGAAAGCTTTTGGATTTTAAAATATGAACAAAATAATATTAGATCAGAATGTATATCAGATATAAATAAGTTCACAACAGATCCAAAACTTTGAAATGAAATCAAATCCCCGGTAGCAGTTTTGTAGGAGACTTGCGGTACTTGTTTCTTCACACCGTTGATGAGAACAGCTACAAACAGTACTGAAGGTTTATGAACCTGAAATTTTGAACCAATAAATATCAGATCAGATCCAAATAAGATCATATCAGATCCAATAAGGTTCATATCAGATCCAAAATTATGGTCAACCGAGACGGTGGATGCACAGTGTTCTTCTTCTTCAAAATTCTGAATTTTGGTGCATGCAATCCTGCAGGAATTTGCTGGAAGATCTAGATCATGGGGAGCGAATGGATCACTCTGGTAATCTGATATTTCTTCCAAAATATCCAAGGTATCACATATTTGCACACCAGAAGCAACATTAGCGGAAGAAAAATCAAATTTCTCTTCACTTTCGGAAGCAATTACTGGTAAATTTTGCACAGAATTCAAAGGAAAATCACCAGTGAATGTTTGCATGGAAGTGTAGCAGAATTTTTCTTCAATATCAGAGATTCGAATGTCTTCTTCTGTTTCAGCAATATGAGAATATGAGATATCAGAGATCTCATGAACTTCCGGAGCATCGGGAGAAGGAGTCACTTCATGGAGACTTTCTTCAATTCGAATTGACTGTGTAGAAGATTTTGCTTCATCTTCATCTTAAACAACTTCATAGGAGAGAGTAGTGGCTGAGACTTTTGAGTGAAGAACTCTTGTGATGCTGGCTGTGATCTCCAAAGTACTATTATAATCCTCATTGTGCTTGCCAAAGGTTTTTTCCAATCTTGTCCAGAGATGCTTTGGGTATTCAACAGAATCAAAAACAAAGTACAAGTCATCATCAACGGCCAGAGCTATTGATCCAAAAGCTCTTTCAATGTCATTTAGCCAGTCATTCTCATTCTCATAAGTCTCTCTTCCAATTCCAATAGAAACCTCATAGAGACCTTGTCTCTTGAGATATGCAATCATCTTCAACTTCCATTCCGAATAGCTTGTGAATGGGGTGAGAGGAGGGATTGATGAGTCCATTCGAAGTTGTACCTGTTAAGACCTGCAAATCAAAACAAAAGGCACCGTAAGGTCAGATTGAGCTATTGCTCAAATTCCATGGAGAAATCTGTCAAAAAATCTTGTTTTTGAGAGATTGTTCTTTGTCCATCCGTAAGCTCTGATACCATATTAATTCTTGCACATGATCTAGGAACTAAGATTCAATCTCATCAAAGAATTATTAACAATTACTCATGAATTAGCAATAACTGGAATACCCAATAGGTTTCCTCTCTGTATATTATATAAACAATAAAGGATTACAATTCCATGCATAGCAATGGATTAACTTAATGAGTGATTCTAGCTTAACTGACTCTTTTCCATGCAATCTCACTCAGTTAACCACTTGACAAAAAACCTTAATTGACTCACCAATCCTAACTGAAGTTGGAGTGCAATAAATGACTTAATCTCAACTGAAGGAGATCAAACACATGTCATAGCAACCAACCATCAAGTTCTAGTACTGCATGACTCCAATAAACCTTGATGAGGTTAACTGAAGCTGAACTGACCATCAGAAGTTGGTGGAGGTGCCTTGTTGACTCCAGTTCATTAAATAGTATTAAATAATCATTAAATAATATATTTAATGTATGGAGGCGCCTTAACTGACTGTAACTGAATGGTTGAACTGAAATTAACCACCAGTTAGCAATTAGGTGCATTAATGTCACACACATCACCCCTAGAGTGCTCCAGTTAGCTTCCTTGACTGTAGGAGAAGGCTAAGTTAGCCTCCTTGACTGTAGGTAGGCGTGGGAGTGACTTGGATGATGGTAATTAATGCTCCACTGATGTCAATTAAACTTAGGATAGTGGTTTAACTAGGCCAATTTGACCGAAAGAGTGTGTATGATGGTAAATGTCTCCAACAGGGCGATGACCACACATGATATTTGTATATCATGCCTATTTATGGCCATTGTACTCTTATGTATCTGGGACGGTTACATGTATATTTGCAATCACATGCAGATATTTATCATTGTATTGTACTGATGAGTGGTTGGTTCTTCCACTTGGGTCTTCATTACTCCACTTCTGGGATGGATATAATGTATTTCGGCCATCATGTTACCCCTCTAACCTCATACATTAGGGGGTATCTGTTATAGATGATTTTTCCACACTTGGTAGATCACATCTTTATGACCTTCCATGTCCCTCTATAGACTCCTTGGACCCCCCTTGCTAGAATTATACTTTGATGTCCCAAGAAAGTCCCTAAAAAACACATGTTTATGTGTATATGCGACTTTTAAAACAATACCCGCATGTACACATAGATTTTGAGCCAATACCCACGTACATCAGGAAATGTGCATAAAGATAGAAGTTTTTGTAATTTTCCTCATAGAGTTTTGTATAGCTTGACTCTTGGCCTTCCATATTCCTTGAGAACACTTGGAATCAACCCTCCATTGCCTATTAGAGGGCTATATATTGAGCCTCTTGGATGCATTGAAGGAGGAGAATTGGGAGAGCAAGGAAAATATATTTCATTTTTGCCTCACTTGTTTATGCTTGATTCTGCATCCCTTTGTCCCTTTGGAGCACACAATGTCGCTCTTCCCAATTTCTCCTTTGCTTTGTAAGCTTTCGATTTAGATGGAGAATTGAAGTGATGGAGGCCCACGTGGAGGACTTGGTTTCTCTATTTCGATGAAGTGCCGACAGAGTTTGTCACTATTCTATCTTTGTTTTTATTAATATAAATATCCATTTCCTATCCAATACATGTGCATAACTATGAATATTTTGAATATTTTGTCCATGGATGTAGTTATTTTCTTATACATGATGGTTTATATATTGTAGAGTAGTCTTAACACTTTGATATATAGCATGTTTGTCTTGTTTGTTGTAGTTGAGAGCAAATTGTGAATGCAAGCGTGTTGGAAAAGCTCAACGAGGATATACATCAACCATTTGGAATAAGGTACGCTTCATATCCTTTGGCGTTAGAAGAATTTATTTCTATTGCATATTGGAATTGTTTGATTTATGGTGTCATTCAGTCCGTTGTTGTCTACCCCAAGCCATAGGAAGTTTCTCTCCCTAACATTTTCCTACCTATCTATAAACATGTTTTTTTCAATCCAAAACAATCGCCTAGAATACTATACTTAAGTATAATATTAGAATCCTTAAAAAATACCATGTTTCAGACTATGCATGCATCACTCATCAATAATTAACATAGATCATTAATCATTCAATTCGTGAAACCATACATTCAGAAATAATTGTAATCACACACAAAGATATGTCGAAATATGATTTCCTTCATTCAATACAATGAAACTGTACATTCATGATTATCTCAAAACCTACGTTTTGATCCCCTTGGTCTGGTATAACTACAAATAGATACCTTGGCCTGATTTACAATGATTTGGTGACTCTTAGCCATATTGAATGACTGCCTCTGGCTCTTTTGGATACTTTTGTCTCTCCCTTTACTCTCTTATTCACCCTTGACTTGAAGCCTTACATACATATATACAATAGGATTCATGAACCCATTCTGGTTCAGATCCTCAATATACTCAACAATCTGCTAACTAATTCTAAATAAAGAAACATAATCAACCCTATCTCAATGACTCACTCATGAGAGCCTTGACCCTTATCGAATGCTAACATTTGACATCGACTTAGTTACATGACTCATTTAATGACTCATCACTCACCTAATGACTTATCACCTATCTAGAAGAACACTCAACATAGATTTACTTACAATGTAATATTCTAAGGACTATTAATTTGGAAGATGAAGACATCTTCTAGGTCTGATCAAACATTGAGCTTAGACTTGAATCCAGAGCAGGATTCTCCCGCCTCAGTCGATTTTAGTGGAAACTTTAGTGAGTTCTCAAGGGTTATATATGAGAACCAAGAGAATGCCAATAGGTCAAGTAGGAGGAATCTTGAAGAGGTGTTGAGAGGGGAGGCTAGATTGCAGTTCATTATGAGTGTGGGTAAACTCATAGAGGAGGTATGGAAGGTGGCTACTTAAAGTAATATAAAGGGTTCAAGAGGAAGCCATAATAGAACAATAGAAGATGCCAGTACAGTTGGTGTTAGGAGGACCAGTCAAAGCAAATTTCATAGAGAGGTTACTGAGCTAAAGAAGAGGCTTAGTAAAGTGACAAAATTGGTGCAAGAAAGAGATACACAAGATCAGTATTATGGATGGAAATTGAAGAGGAAAGTGAAATGGATTAAAAAGAGGTTATATGCTAGGAATCTCAAACACAAGTTCAGTGTTTGGGTAAAGGAAGGGGAAATTATTAGAGCAATTGAGCATGAGGAGGAAGTTCACATTATGAGTGAACCTAAGCAAGGTACACCTCGGTAATGAGGAAGAGGATGTTGATAAAGAGTTTATTGACAAACTCATGAACATCGAAAAGAGTTCATATTAGTATGAGAAGGAATAGAGGGATGTTGATGAGAGGTCTATTGAGGATATGAAGGATTGTTTTGCAGAAAAAATCAGAATGGAAGATTGGAGAAGACGACATTAGCTGAGATTGAAGTGCCTTATGTTTTTAAAACTAATGATATATGTTTAATTGCAGGTTGCACAAGTGGAACAGAGGGAAAATTGCTGAATATTTTCCAAAAGTTTGAAGAGAATGGGGATGAAGGAATCATGGACATGTGGAATGCCTATTTTTTACATATCTATTTGATGACTTTGTTGCAGGTATTATGTAAGTGGATAGTTGGGATAGTGAATGAGGAAGCAGAGTTGTCTGAGGACAATACAATTTATTTTAATTTGGTAAAGGAAAATATAGAGGAAGAAATTGTCTTGAGAGACAATATGGAAGCTCATGATAGGACTGAAGATGATGAGGGAAGCAACAGTGAATCTATTTTGTTGCAAAGAAATAATCCATTAGAGGTCTTCTATACTTCTGAGCAAGTGAAATTTGTAGTGGAGAAAGACATTCAGACAAAAATGTTTCAGCAAAGAGACGAACTAGATGAGGAGATAGATGAGTTATGGAATATCATGCAGAGACATGAGAGGAATTGTAGCAATGAGGTACAAACAATCATTTTGATGCCTATGGAATATTGTGAAGTTCACTACAGAACTAGTGGACAACAACAGATTCAAAACAAGATATGGGATCAAGGAGGTTTGAGAAATAAAGTTACATGACCCATAGGTCATGGTTTCTTTTAAATATCACAAGGATGGTGATGTAAGGAGAAGAAAACAAGGAGGAGTTTTGACCAAGAATTAATTCAAGGAATCCTTGAATGTCAGAAATTATTTTATGATATGATGATTTGTGTTTGTTTCTATGGCAGGGATAATGATTTGTTTTGAATGTAGGTCAGATGAAAGGTGAATATGATTGTTCTGTACAGTCAGGACATGTACTGGAGGAACCAAAAGAATTGCTGCTGACAAAGTGCTGGAAAGTATGGTTGAGGGGGATGTTCAAGATGAGAACACTGCTCAGATTTATATTTGAGTATATACTACAAAACTATAGAAAAAAGTAGGATGGGAGCTCATGGACATGAGCCCATGAAACATTTTAAGCTAGGGAGTCTGATGCATGATCATAGGCTCATAAATATGAAGTCATCTATGACTTCATAAAAGTCAAATGAATTTCAAGACCTAGGGTCTTGCACATATGTAAATTTGCTTTATTTGATAAAAGCTGAATAATTTGGGTAAGGACATTCGGTCCTTTCCACTTGTAAATGTTTATATAGGGTTTGTTAGATTCAATTGAGTTAGTTAATGAGTCACTGATGACTCATAGAGTCATTAGAGTAAATTAAAGGTTCTATTCCTTCTATGTATGATCTGGAAAACATAAATTCACTTGTAATAAAGACAATATATGTTATTTTGATTAATCAGTTGTTAGTTAGCTCATGGGATCTCGAGGTATCTTATTGGAGCTTACGATAACTCAAAGAGATTTTGTTTAGCTTATAGAGATTTTTTTTAGTTTACGGAGCTTTTGCAAATAAGCTCACAGAGTTTGAATTCAAAAGGAATATCAAAAGGGGGAGAAGATCATAATCAAATTCCTGGAGCACTGCCAGAGATTGAATATTCTCATAATGTATTGATCTATTCGAGGAATTCAAGCTCGAAGAGGTTCCTTGGTATATAGAAATTGATTTTCTATGTTTAATTGTGAAATTGTGCAATTACATAGATGTGTTCATTATTTAACATAGAAATACACAGTTTGTATGTATCAATTGCGCACATAATAGATGATTGGATTAATTTTCTATTCTAATTGAGAATAATTCTTGTTGAATCTATATTATGTTGATTATACCATTGAAATCCAAGGTGATTGATGGGAATTTATAGGTAAATTGCAAGATTTGCAGGTGGAATTGTGTCTTGAGTGCATAGAGAATGAATGGAGGCTTACACACAGTACATCGATGGTTGTTGTGCGTTGATAGATAGATCAAAATTTGTAGATGGGTTGATTAAATGGTTTACAAGTCAAATGGAGGGGATCAACTACGGTTTTGATCGGTGATTCCTGTATTTTTTTAAGTGGATCAATGGTGATATATGCTCATCTTATCCTATTTGAAGAAGGGATGTTGGAGATCAATAGATGATTTGATCAAAGGACAAGATATCATATAGCAGTCAAGGTTGAAAGTACACCAGATCATTTTTTGTTGAGTGGGAAAATCCTTGAGTCACAAGGTTTTCATTGCATGCAAAGGCATGATTAAGGTGAAGCACTTTTGATGTGAAATATGATGAGGGATGAGGATTAAAGGCATAGAGCCATATCAAGAATTTATGTGTCTTTGGATGAAGCACTAGAGTGTGTTAAGAACTAGCGGAGATTTCCATGTAGGGAGGAAATCTTGAAATAATTATGGCTAACTATTTTAACTCTACACTTTTATATACATCTATTTTATGTTTAAAAAAAAGGTCGAGAAGTACTTTGTTAATCTATTTTTGGCATTACCCAGATGCACCTGACATGGTTGTCCACATGGGCATGGGAAACATCAGTGGGACTGGCCCGTCACTTACCTAACATCATCCCTCCCCAACCTCCCATGCTTGCGGTCAACAAATTTGCATTGGAACCTGACCGTCAACCAAACTCTCAACATGACAACATCTTAATATCGACGTAGATGGGATTTAATTTGCCACCCTAGGACATGGATTGTCACGCCTCCATGTTTAATCCTTGGTCTGTCCTTCCCTGGCTCATTTTTCATGTAGGTTCTTACTATTCCATGCTCTGAAAATCCATGAACATTCAACTCCTGGATCCTCGGCTCTCAGTCCTTGCTCTCGGCTCTACTGTGTACAATTTTGACCCTCATCTCTCCTGCTCTTCATCCTTGCTCCTTCGTTTTCTACTATCTGGAACCCTAACATCTTGAGGAGGTATTTTGGTGTACCTCATTGTGGTAGGACTGGGAGAGGATCCCTGACTGAGTGTCAAATCCCGCTCACTAATCAAGTGAGCGGAGAAGGATTCGATGCTGAAATTCCTGACCATGTTTTCCAAATCATAAATGATTGGGAGGATGAGCTCACCGGTAATGTAAATGCCATCAAACGCATGGTGAACTAGAGAAGGCACTATTGGTTCATTAAAAACCTTCTTATCAGGCTCATTCTCTGTTTCAATTCCCAACCCATGGCTCCCGTTCCTTGTGCCATGCTGGATCCTCTGGCCCCCATTGCTCCTCAAGCACCCCCACCTCCCCCACCACCCCCTATGTCTTCTCCCACTGAATCTATTGCCACCCCTGCTTCAACCTCAACACCCTCCTCCACCCTCTCATTGGTAGTCCCCATGGACTGCGAACCCCATCCCCCCCTACTATGGGCCGTATCAAATCTTTGTCGGCCGGGAAAAGCACCCCTATGCCTGCCATTGCCAAAAAGACCACCCCTTTTCCATTGAAATAACCTTCTACAGGTGATGAAGATGAGGATGATTCTGATGGCAGTGAAGATTCCATCTCTGTAGGTGAGGACACATTGTATGCTGAGGACGATAGCTCTAAACAAACCTCCTTCGGATTCGGTTTCCCCATAGTCGAGGAACTATACCACAAATTATATTCAGGTTCTTTGTTATGCTTTTTCTTGTACATCTCAGGAACATTCAAGTCTCTCCAAAGATTGAACTCTATTTATTAGTCATTCTATACTTTTATGCCTTACTGTATACAGTTAATCTTTTTTGGACCTGTTTTCCCTCTAGCAGGGAGGGTCTAGTTCTACCTTATTGGACCTGTTTTCCCTCCTAGAGGGAGGGTTCAGACTAATTTCCTGCATGGTTCTATCTATTAGTCATGTTGGGAAAGCCTGCATCTATGATCTGTACTATTTTTTGTATCATTATCCCCCTTTTTTAATAGAATAGACCTTTAATTTACAAAAAAAAAATGTTTTTGGCATTTAGTTAAGGGTTCTTAACTAAGAAACAATGTATAGCTACATACACTTGCTAATGATCCTATTATGATGTCCTTGGAGGGATTTGGCTATCAATTGGAAATGTGAAATTATAGAATAGCTAATATGTAGAAGGGGAGAAAATATAATATTATTCTTTCTCGTCATACACATCTATGCACTGCCATAGCTAGGGCTGAAGAAGCAATTTAATTAAAATTCAATCAATTAAGCATTTCTTGAGGAGAAGGAAAGATACAATGACTATGAATCTATGGTAGTTAATCCGGAATATTTCTAAGGTAAAGATATTAAAACCCTATTTATTTTTATTTTAGGGTGGAAATCAACTGTGAAAATATCTTCTAAAAGGTGTGTGCAATATTTCTTGAAGGTAAAATGGAGGCTGGATTTTGAATTATAGAATATTTTCATTTTATTAAAGAGGTATTCCACTATAAAATAGATCCACGCTTCACCACATATGGAGCTTACAAGTTTCATATACAATATACACCTAAGGATGAATTACCTAGAATCATATAACCTAAAGAGTCACATTCAGTTGTTTATTGGTCAATGAAAGAAAGAAACAAAAGAAAAACTTGAAAAGTACAAAATTGGAGGACCATTTCCAGAAGGGGATCTATTAATTTTAATGTATAATTATCACCCACAATAAATACACAATAGAAAAACTAAACATTTAATTACAAATCTCATACAAATCAATAAAAAAAAACTTCTATTGCACAAGATAAAAAGGAGAGAAAGAAAGGACTCGACATCCACAATATCTTTTACAAACATATTCTCATAATTGCTTTAGATTCCCTTCTCCCAAAATAAACCTTGCCTTAACACCAAGAAAAAAATATAAGTGCAAGGAAACCACAAAAAAATCCCCCGCAACCATAAATCCAATCTGTGTTCAAATAAAATCTTAATCTAAATCGACACCAATCAAAATAGAAATCCTTTCCAAGGAAGCCACCTTGGTTGCTTGAATATTCATAGAAGGGTGAGTGAGAGGCTATCATAGATATGCCTCATCCCATGCCAACAATATGAAGAGGAGCATATTCATATTCTACACTATCTTCTATTTCAGGAGCAAATATGGGTAAAGAGAAATCGAGAAATTTTTTGCTTTGATGTTTCTTTATGATCCCTTGGTGCATGATAGTTATGTTTCAGGAATTATAATTAATGAAACATTTATGTAAAACCCATATATTATTACTCATAGGAATGGAACTTTACCAATGCATGATCATTTGCATCCTACTATTATAAGAGATTGGTCATTCTACATGTTTTGGTTAAATTCAATACAAACATTGAAACACAATTAGCCATTGATTGTTTCAATAGAAGGATAATTCATGAGTTGATGGATAGGGATGAAAAATATAATATTTCCATATGATTCATCTATGATGGGTATGTGATACGCATGCTTATTAAGTATGCTTGTAAAAATTGGTGGAAAGGTGCAAAAGTGTTTCGTTATCCAGACTTTCACTTGCTTGAGGACAAGCAAATATTGGGAGGGGAGGACTGTAATGTCCCCATTTTTTTATGCAACCATGGGTAAATGCTAAAACCCATCCATTTCCATGGGTTCAGGAGAAAATACAATAAATTAGGAATAAATTTGACCATGGTTATTCTGAATTAATAAAGTTGGGTACAATAGAAGTATTAAACTACGTGGTTGAATAAATAATTATTAATATTTTATTTATGAGTTTTAAAATGAATAGGAGGGCCATGAAATATCCTAAAGTATCAGTTGGACCTTTCAATACGTTTCTAAAGATAGAAGTTGGAAGAAAAGCAGTGAAACGAATAAACGTGGCAAGGAAAAGAAAGAAAGAGGGAAAAGCAGAACCATGGAATTAAAAGAAGAATGTGGAGAAAATAAGGTAAATAATAGGAAAATTAGAAAGACAGAGAAAATCAAGAAAGTGACAGGAAAAGTAAAAATCTAGAGAAAAGAAAGAAAGAGAAAAAATCAAGATAAAAGAAAAATGAATTTGTCATTCCAAATGTAGCTAAGGGTGGTGTGTTAGGTTAATTGCATTGCATCTTATCCATTAGGAATATTTTCCAAGAAGATATTGATCCTATTAAATAAGGTGGTGTGCACCCTATCACATATTTTAATAGTTTATGTTTTCTATTGATACCTCTAAGCTACTAAGAGTTAGGATATGTGCCCCTAGTCATAGCTGGGAGATGTTCCCCTAGTCATAGCTGGGATATGCGCCCCTATTGAACATTAGTATTATGTGGATCAATTATACCCTAATGGGAAAGGATTCCAACCATATTCATTGAATTTTATTTCAGTTCCTCTTATGTTGGTCAAAATATTCTTTCTATATGTTTTGCAAACTCCAACTTTTGGAGCTTTCTCTGATGTAAATGATCTATGCTTCATTCTTGAGGTTGCTAGTGAATCTTAGATTTATTTTTGTTCTTATAAATATCTATAAGATGATGGAAATTATATTATAAACCATTTATGATATTATTTACACTTCTTCACTTGATCTTCTATAATTTATTAAACTGCTTTTATACCTATGCTCATTGGAATGTAAAATTTGACAAGTTCTAGAAAATATGCAATATAATGAGTTATATGGGTTCAATTTTATTTATGTAAATTTATGAAGGTCCATTATACCCTGATACACTCATATTCATCATTAATTATAAGTTTTGTAAGCCTCTGTAGGTGTTTGAAAGAGCCTGGAAGAAAACTAGTTAGTCAGTCCTTAATTGTCATATTGTTTCCAAACCCACTCAAACCACCATTTATATTTACAAACTATGAACCGCATTATTTTTTATACATATTTTACTGTAACCCAAGTCTATACACTTCTGGTGAAGCATAAGGATCCATTAGGTTTCCACAGAATTCCTGGGGACTAAAACTACGCGGTCTTCGAACCATCTCAAGTGTGGTGTACCTAGAGAAAGTTTCCACCGTAATATGTATGGAATTACCAAACCAATTATAATAGTTTCATACTTTCCTATCCATGTTTCGATTCTCATAATTGTATCCTATCTTCTAGAGTCCTATACATGTTTAAAATGTCTTCTTAATCCTAGCCAAAATTAACTAGTTTGGTGTCATATTTTCCACTATTTTTGTTTGACATTTCATAAGTTTTGATTAACTGGCTGATAAGAATAATTAAATTACACTTCATGAAGTGAAAATTCTCTAAGTTCCCATCATGCAAATAAACAAGGGGAATTCAGTTTTGTTTGGGAATTCAATTTGATCTATCATTCCCTGTTCAGGAGTTCAAAGGGGAAATACTTATGGTGTAGTTCATTATTGGTGTGTGGATTTTGTTGAAGTGATGAGGTCACAAGGTGATATGTGGATAGTGGAAATCTAAGTTGTATGGTTGCATTGAAGGGAAAGTATCCCTATAGGGTGTTGTAGTTACCCTACAATTGGCTCCTGAGTCCTTGATACAAGTTGAATAGACTAGGAACGTTTTAAAGGGATAGTGATCCCATTTGGGGAAACTTGTCCTACTTTTTTTGTTTAATGGAGTGTTAGTATAGAGACTTCCTGACCAACATGTGTTAGAGCATTGGAAGAGAACTAGAGACCCTCCAAGAGAGAAGGGGTATTTTTCCCCATTATATTAAAAATCAAATATGCATAGTATAGTTTGACATGATTTTGATCAGTTCAAGTGTCGATCCAAATCCCATTCGAATTCAAACCCAATTACATGGATTCATACCATATTTATACAAATAGACATTTGTTTTCAGATCCACATAAAATGGATCTATTTTTCTTAATTTGAGTCAAATCCTAACAATTTACCCACTAATCCTAACAAACTCCTAATTCTGCTTATCCGGATAAAATGATCTCTATCTTGGATTTATTACAAACTAAGCATCCAATATCCTTATAACAGACTTCTAATTGTTGAAAAATAATGAATCAACAATGGAACCAACCTCCTTTTTAAATTATAAAAACCCTTCTTAACAAGTTTGAATTTGAATTTTATTTTTGTAACGTAATGCTTCTACATCAGGCTACCCAGGACAAAAGAAGCCATGAACTCCTATCCATGATCTCTTCAACTGTACTTCCATTTTTTTTATATTAATGCAGTTGCTAACCTAAGGAACATATTATACTAGGTGGTTATTCCATTTCAACAGGTATCTGTAGTACTCTTGGCCTCTTGTTCTCTTCAACACTCTTGTGTGTAAAATCCTTTCCATCTGCAATTTCTCTCACGTGGGAACATTCTATTTATGTCATTCAATTGGTTGTCTTGTATCAAAATCAGGTTCATTTTTTATCTACTTTGATTTAGATTCCACATATGGATACAAGGCTACCACATTAAATATAGGAGATATATTCATGTCTACTGGAAGTTCTATTTCATAAGAATTGGATGAAAATTTTCTTAAAATATTACAAGGCCCAATTTTCTTAAATTTAATCTTGTTATATGTCCCCTTAAGAAATCTCTATTTCCTCAAATGTGACAATACCAAATCACCTTCCTCAAAATTAAATTTGCTTATTTTCATATATTCCTTTTGCTTATATTTGACGTTGTTCTCCTACAATTGTCCTTTTACATGTTCATGCAATGGTTGCATGATCATAGAAAATTCTTTTGCACTATCACTTTTGTTCTCCATCTTTCCCAAATATTTGAGATCAAATACTCCTCTTTGATGTACTCCGTAGAAAATATTAAAAGGAATCAAACATGTACTTCTTTTAGGTGAGTTATTATAAGAAATATCAGCCTGTGGTAAATCTAAATCCCATTGCTTAGGATGAGAACTTACCAAAATCCTCAATACATTTCCCAAACTCCTATTTGTAACTTCTGTTTGACCTTCATTCTGAGGGTGGTATGCTAACTAAAATTTAGTTTTGTTCCCAATTTCTTCCACATGGTTCACCAAAAAATTCCAATAAATTTAGTGTCCCTATATGAAACTATGCTAGTAGGAAGACCATGTAGCCTCACTACTTCTTTATAAAACAAAGTTCCAATATGAGTTGCATCACTAGTTTTAAAACATGTTTTAAAATTTGGAATTTTAGAGAATCCATCTACCACAACAAAAATAGAATCATTTCCTCTTGGAGTTTTAGGAAATCCTAAAAAAACTCCATACTTACAGCATCCCATGGCCTCTTTGGAATTGGAAAAGGATGATACAAACCTGTGTTATGTTGCCTTCATTTTTAATGCTGAAAATTTTTGCATCTTTCCACAAATATTTGAACATCTGGTCTCATTATTGGCCAAAATTAAAAGTTACTCAATTGAGCATAATTTTTTTCATTATCAAAGTGTCCAACAATTCGCCCACTATGTTTTTGCTGCAACAAATTCTCTCTCATTGAGCATTTTGTAATGCACAATTTAATCCCTTTAAACAACAATCCTACTTGCAATATGAAATCCATGCAAGGACTTCAATCTTTAAGCACTGGATTTTGACATGCTTCATATGCCTCCTTAAAATCTGCATCTTCTAGATACATTTTCTTGATATCTTCAAGTCCTAATACATTTAATTGAAATTCCTACAAAATCAAACACCGTATGCTCAAATAATTCACAACTTTGTTAACACTTCCACTAATATGCTTACGAACAAAAGTAAAATTGTGCATGAACTCTACCCACTTAGCATGTTTCTTATTGATTTTTTCCTATTTAAAATTGCAAAGCATGATTGTCAGAATACAACACAAATTCCTTGTACAATAAGTACTAATGCCTCCATTTCTTCAAATCTTGGATTGTTGCATAAAACGCTTTGTCATATGTAGATTATTTTTGTTTTGCTTTATCTAAATTTTCACTAAAATAAGCAAACGGTTTATCATCATGACTAAGCACACCTCCAAAATTTGTTCCACTTGCATCACATCGTACCTGAAACAACTTGTTAAAATATAGGAGAGGTAATATAGGCTTCTCAGTGATCTTTTCTTTCAACAATCTAAACCCTCTCTTTTCTTCTTCAGTCCACTTAAATGGCTATTTTCCCTTCTTTAAGGTTTCTAACATTGGGGAACAAATACCACTGAAATTCCTGATTTTTTATTTATAAAAACTTTATAATCCGTGAAAACTTATTATTTCAAATATATTCCTTAGAGTTGGCCATTCTTTAATTGTTTTTACTTTCTCGGGGTCAATTTTTAATCCCTGTTGTGAAATTACAAAGCCCAAATAAATCATTTCTATTTTCATAAAAGTACATTTCTTCATGTTTGTTAAAAGATTCTCTTGATTTAGTTTCTTCATAACCAAATTTAAGTGTCTAATTTGTTCTTCCTTTGTTCTAATAAAAATAAGAATATCATCCAAATATACAATAACAAACTTTCCTATTAATTTTTTTAATTACTTGATTCATTAATCTCATAAAAGTACTTGGAGCATTAGTTAGACCAAAATACATAACTAACCACTCACCCAATCCATCATTTTTTTTGAAGGCTATGTTCCATTCATTGCCTTCACTTATTCTAATATGATGATATCCACTATTTAAATCAATCTTTGTAAAATACTTGGCACCACTCAAAAAATCCATCAAGTCAACTATTATTGGTAAATGAAAATGATTCCTGGTGGTTATTTTGTTTATGGATCTAGAATATATGCACATTCTTCATTCTCCTTCTTTCTTTGGTCTCAAAACTGTAGGTACATCACATGGAATTAAACTTTCTCTAACCTAACATTTGTTCAAAAATTCTAGTACTTTTCTCCTAATCTCTTAATTCGTTGTTGGAGTCATTTTACAAGCTACTTTACTTGAAAACATTTCTCAAAGAATCAGATCTATGTAATGACTAATACTTCTAATTGGTGGTAATGCATTTGGTAAATCATCAAAAACAATATCAACATATTCCTCTAAAATTTTATGAACTTCAATAAGAAAATCATCCAATCTTTTGTTTGTTAAAACAAATCAAGGCTTACCAACAATAACAAAACTTACTTCTTCATATTGGATGTGCTTCAAAAATTCTTTCTCTTTTACCAATAGTATCTTTGAACTTGATTGCACCTCTGTTTGTTCATCCTTCATATGGATAATAGTATGTTTCCTCCCATCCTTCTCAAAAGTGAAAGTGTTGTCTCTACCATTATACATCACATTTTTGTCATATTGTCAAGGTCTACCCAACAATACAGGATAAACATCCATGGGAATGATATCACACAAGACTTTATCCTTATAAGTCCCAATTTGTAATTGTACTTTGCACTACTCATTTACCAACAATTGATGTCCTTTCTATAACTAGGAAAATTTATAGGGTGTAGGATGTGGTATCCTATTCAGTCCCAATTTATCCACCATATTTATAGAAATTAAATTATCAGTACTTCCATTATCAACAACCAATTTACAACACTTACCTTTTTATTTGCACAATTTCCTAAACAAGTTATTCCTCCATGCCGGCTTTTGGAATTCCTTTCTTGGCTTAAGTACTATTATTCTCATCAAGAAGTCTTCTCCTATCTCTAGAGGTTCAACATTTTGTTTATATATTGTAGGTTATTTCTCATCTTGGTAAATATGCACATTTCTATGTCCTTCTACTCATTCAGGACATTCCCAAGACATATGACTTGTCTTTCCACATGTATAACAAATAATTTCATATCCTCTACCTCTTCCTCTAACTCTATATAAAGGTATTCTTCCTCTAAAATATATTCCTCTTCCTCTTGAGGATTTTTCTTGATTATTTGATGAACCAACTTATTAATTCTTATAAGTTGTAGGCTTGTTCCTTACATCTTTTTGTCCCCTACCTCTGTAGGCTTGACCTTTACGTCTTCCTAATTTTTGTTTCCTATTCAACCTCTCTTCCACTTTCAAAGCACACTGATATAACTCCTACACATTACTTAGTGATAATATTATCAGTTCGTCTTGAATCTACATTATAATACCATTTATATATCTTAGAATCCTCTCAGATATTTCCCCAACATAACCTGCTATGATATTCACCTTGTATAGCTCCTCAGTATACTCTTTGATAGTCACCAGTCTCTGTCTTAAGTTTTACATATGTTTGTACAAGAGAAGTTTATTGTCTTTAGGACAAAATTTACCTTTCATATTAGCTACTAGCTTGTCCCAAATTCTAATGGGCTCTTTGTTCTTCTTCCTTCTCTCTGCTTGTATACCATCCCACCATACTAAGGCATGACCTTTTAACTTTGTAACTTCAAATTTCACCTTTCTATCTATTGGTGTTTCTTCATAATAAAAATTATTGTCCATAGAATTCACCCAATCAAATAAATATTATGGATTTATAATCTCATCATAAACTTCTACCTCTATTATTTACTTTGAGCTAGATCCCATGACTATCTTCAACAAATTCACTGCAACATAATCCTCTTCAGTTTCCTCTTTTGCGGTGGCTTCTTTCTCAGTCTCACTGACATCACCTGCTTCCAAATATCTTTTGGTGGAAACTTTCATAGATTCCATTTCTACTCGCAAATCTCTTAACTCTTCCATCATCTTTTCATTTGCAAATGCTCTTCCATGACCTCTACCATGTCGTCTTGGAAACTAGAATGTCATCCCGGAGTAGGATAATTTCTTTGTAGAATTATTATCTTGTGATACTAATGTGATAGGTCAGAAATAGATTATCCCTTTCATATAATTGCAAGAACAATTTCCTTTCTCTGATACCACTAAGATCAACAACCAAACATCCTTCCCAAATCTTACCTTGCTTCAAATTGGGGGTCTTTCCAAATCACCCTCCAACTTGAAAACATGGTTGACTTCAACATATGTTATAATTTTATCATTTAATCAATATGATCTAGGATATTATCTGAGATAATAACATGCATAGCAATAATCACAAGAGACAATAGACACAAAGAGTTTTCCTCTGGGAAACCACAAAGGAGAAAACCCCGCAACTTCCTCGGAGATAGAATGAGCATCAATAGAAAAATTAAAACCCAAAAACCCAAATATGATCTATGACAATCGTTCTCTCTCTCACTTGTGTGAGCTCCTCCTCTCTCACTCATGCGCTATATTTGAGTGAGTGTATGTTTCAAATAGAGAGTCTCACTCTCTATTTATACTAGTTTTCCACTTGACAATTACTCTACAGGTCCGACCTCACTAGGAGAGTCTAATAAACCTAATACCGATCAACTATGGGGACTATTTCCTGACTTACAATGGAGGGTTAACCTCAATGAATTTACATCACTTTATTATATTAATGACTCTCCCTATTGTAGTAACAAACATCTCCGTCAGGGTACAATGAAATACAATATACAATATACAAGTGAATACATTCTGAAGTTACAAATACATCAACACTCCCCCTTAACTAGGAATGTATTCTCTTGACACAATTCATTAGCACAAGTCTTCATCATTGTATCATCATCAAAACTGTATCATCATCATCATCACTGTTCATGCTTTGAGAAAATGGTGTTATCTCTCAATTCTACTTGTCATAGGAAGTTATACAGAGGCAGCCTTTCTAGATGTATGCTTAGCCTCCACGTAGGTATTCACATATTCAGCACTTATATATACCCATGGGAGGAACCAATCCTACCACCATGTCATAAAGGCACAACAGTTATATATGACCATGGGAGGAACCAATCCCACCACCGTGCTAGAAAGGCACATCACTTATATATGACCATGGGAGAAACCAATCCTGCCACCATGTCAAAAAGGCACAACACTTACATATGACCATGGGAGGAACCAATCCTGCCACCATGTCAGAAAGGCACAACACTTACATCTGACCATGGGAGGAACCAATCTTGCCACCATGTTAGAAAGGAACAACACTTACATCTGACCATGGGAGGAACCAATTCTGCCACCATGTCAGAAAAGAACAACACTTACATCTGACCATGGGAGGAACCAATCCTGCCACCATGTCAAAAAGGAACAACACTTACATCTGACCATGGGAGGAACCAATCCTGCCACCATGCCAGAAAGGCTCACAGAATCATCACTTCCCCTTGGAAGGAACCTCGATCTAGAGAACACCAAGCTTCTCTTCTAAAGTACTCAAAATTTACTCTGGCCATTTCTAGCATAGAATCACATCAGGGCTGATTACGTCCAAGGGTAATCTGTGAGCTTCACTAGGAATGATTACATCCGAGGACAACCTACATGACTGTTTATGTCTGAGAAACCTATGAGCTTTGCCAGGATTTTATGCTCAAACAACCTGTCTCACCAGTTATGCTAGAACTCCCTCTTTCGAGAGATGTTGATCTGGATCTCATACTAGAGATTAACTGCTCCTCTATGCATCATACAAAAAATGCAAGTCAAATAAATCAAATCAAATAGTAGTTTTCAAAAGAAACATACTACCTCCCAAATAGCTGACCAATTGGCAACATATTTTTCCTCAGTTGTTCTCAGTACCATGCAGGACTTCTTCTTGCTAAACCAAGAGATCACACCTAATCTCATACTGAAGTAGCACCCAAAAATGATCTTCCAATCAATGGCACTTCCTTCCCAATATGAATCTACATAAACCTCCAGGTTAATCTTCTAATTCGCTTCATAGTTGAGCCCATAATCAACTGTACCCTTCAGGTACCTTAGAATATGCTTTGCAACAATCAGGTGAACATGTCTCGGATCTATCAAGAACTAGATCAATGTTTTCACAGCAAAGAAAATATCCGTTCTTGTGTTCTTCAGGTACATCAATGACCCAATCATCTGATGATACATCGTAGCATCAACTGACTCTAATGAAGCATCACTCAATAGATTCAGGTTCGATGCCATAGGTGTGGTCATGGCCTTGCAGTCCATCATCCTGAACCTCTTCAGGATCTCTATTGTATACTTCCCTTGTCCCAGTGATATTTCATCTGCATTCTGCCACACCTCCATGCCTAGAAAGTAGTGCATCATAGCCAAGTCCTTTATCTCGAACTCGACAACAAGTCTCTTTCTTGCATCTCTAATGAGTTCCTCTTTTCCTGTCAGGAATAGGTCATATAAAAAGAGAATCACTAATATTTTTCCTTCATCCTTGAATTAAAGGTTGGAATCCTCTTTACTCTTAGTAAATATTAGAGCCATTAGTAATCTGTCCATCTTGTTGTATCATGTAGAACCTCAGGATCTTATGCAGTCACTCCCTCTGAAGCGGAGCATCATTCTCCATCTGCCTTTCATACTCCATGTATTGAAACATTTTGTACTGGAGTGACAAGTTTCTTCCTCTACTACTAATATTATATGTATCCATCTAGGGTCATTGGATACCAAGATCCTCTATCTTGAACCTTTGGAAAAGTTCTTTCTGCACCCATCTATGATCTTGTCATCCTCTATAGGATTTCATCTATAACCTTGTAGTAAAGGTTAAGACATTAATCACTCTAGGTGATCTTCAAGATCCTCATGTAGGTGTTAACCCATGGGTGCCTTCTGAGCTCATACAAGGCCTTGTTTAATTTGCACACATGAGTTTGCATGTCATGTGTCTCAACTCCCACTGGCTGTAAATGTCTCTTCGTAGTCTATGCCTTCTTTTTGTGAGAAGCCTCATGCTACAAATCTTTCCTTGTATCCCTAGATGTTTCCATCTACTACAAACAGAATCTTGTAGATCCATATGGAAGACACTACAGAATTCCCTTCAGGTCTTGATACCACATCCTAGACATCATTCTTCTTAAACTGGTGCTCTCCTTCCCTTTCTTTTGGGCTACTTCTTCATAGCTGGAAGGTTTTGTATCAATGATGTTGCTCAACAATGTCACATAACTTCATTGTGTCTGAGGCCTCTTTATTTCTTTGAAAGTATCGTCATATTATTATTCATCTTGGATTATTTCTCATGCCCAACATGGTCTTCATCTCTCATGGTGGATATACCATTCTCTTCATGTTCTTCTGAAGCTCTTTCTTTTGCCATGGTGTCTTTGACCTGAGAAGCAGGATCCTCTTCATGTATGATTATTGGAGTGAATATTGAACTGTCATCACTTGTTCTTCAAATCAAGCCTCATCCTTCTTTTCTTGTAGGATATTGTACGCGATATTTCCTACAATTCAAATGTACCATTTGTATGGTTAGAAACATTTTATAAGGAATATTCATAATGAAAAATTATTATGCATAAAGATATAATCATACAACTATTTTAGCCAATACAACATTCATCCATATCTCACAGAAACTTTATAGATGCCTTCCATCGCACTATTCCAATATGTCAGCAAAGAGGTTTCATTCTAGATAAGTAGCAATGGAGTGTTGTATAGAACCATGGGATACTTACCCATTACATGCATATTAGTAGTATACTATCATTAATGCAACCATTCTATCATGAATAATAACTAAACAATGTCATCTAAGCAACTAGATATATAGGAAAATACAATCCAAATACTTATATTTATTTGTTTCATGGGTAGAATCCTTCTTGAGCCTTCAGCTTCATCATCTTCTTCATTCATAACATCATCATTTCTTATCCAAATGCTAATATGGATAAGAGGTTATTCAATAATTGAGTCCTTCATATTCCTCATCGCTTGAGGGATCTTCTTTGATTCGTGAGAGCTTGATCTTCAGTTGCTCCCATCTTCTCTTAGATTATTATGAGTCAAGCTTATTCTTGTGTGCACTCTTGCTAGAGTCTATTGAAGGTAATCAATTCCTTTTGGAACACATTCCTTGAATGAATGAATCCCATGATCCTGGGAGGCCATTCAAGGCGGTTATAGCAATATCTTATTCTTCTTCGATTGCTTCGTCATAGCATCGAACACTTCCTTTTGGTGTCTTTAGGGATGAAACATGAGAAATGATATTTAATAGAATATGCAATGATTCTCTTGTCTCTAGCCTTATCCACATCTCCCTCTGGCTCTTAGAACTGGTCCAAGTCAATTTCTTCAAGGATCACGGAGTTCCAATTTGAGGTGTCCGTCCTGGTTCCAGATCCGGATGATATAGGGTTTGTCAGACTTAATTTTCAAAACTTGGAATATTTTAGATCTTATTGGATAGAAATATGTGCCTCTTGAAGGCGAGCTAAAGTGTAAAATATCAGAACTGCAAAATATTTGATGCCCTAGTTTTCTTCAATTTCTTCTACAGAATTGCCTGATGTTGTTTCTGTGGTGTCTCCAAAAGTACTGATCGTCTATGTCTGAAAATTCGTACTGAGGTATCCTCATCCGTCCTATTTTCAAAACCTTAGGTTTATGCAGAATTGGTTTCAAAAATTGGGACTTATGAGATTTTTCCAAAGGTTACCTATTTCAGGATTGGTCAACATAGCAAACTTGTACAGACTTCCATGTGTCAATTTTTCACCTTCGAGGTCTGAAAATTTTACCATAGAAAGTAAAGTTTGTACCCTATCTGGAACATATTGAAAAATTTAATTTGGACCTTCATATCCCGAGATATACAAATTTTCCCTAGGTATCCTGTTTAGAGATGAATCTAGGGAGAGGCTGGAACCCTGATTTGGAGGAATCGTATATCCAAGAATATAGTGAATATGATGCTGAAAATTTTACATAGGGTACATCAATAATTTATATTTTTTCTGTAAAATTTTTGTCTCCTGATCGATATCCAATATTGAGATATAATGAATGCACCAAAATGACTAGTTTTAGTCTTTTAGGGTTTTCTGATCCGTGGTCAAATTAGGGTTTGAATTTCCCATAGTTTTACCCAACCAAAAATTTTGATCTTGGTCTCTAAATTTTTATTTTGAGGAGGAGAGAAATCCTATGCTAGGCTCACTCAAAAATTCCTCTTGTGTGAAAATCCCTAATTTCCTGCAACAGTGATAGGTCAAAAACTAAAAATGCCTGGAATCAAATTCTACTTCGACAGAAAGATGCACCCTTCAATGGAGAGTTATCCTAGCATCCTTTTTCTGATGATATGTGGAGAGAGACCAAAAAATTAAGAATCCCTAGATTCTGCAGCTACACAATATCTTCTTCTGAGGTTAGCTCTGATACCGTGTTAGATTTTTATCATTTAATCAATATGATCTAGGATCTTCTCTGAGAGAATAACATGCACACCAATAATCACAAGAGACAAGAGAAATAAAGAGTTTTCCTATGGGAAACCATAAAGAAGAAAACCTTGCAACTTCTTTAGAGATATAATGAGCACCAATAGAAAAAGTAAAACCCAAAAACATAAAGATGATCTCCGACTGTTGTTCTCTCTCTCACTTGTGTGAGATCCTTCTCTCTCACTCATTCGCTACAGTTGAGTGAGTGTATGTTTAAAATAGAGAGTCTAACTCTCTATTTATACTAGTTATAAACTTGACAATTACTCTACAGGGCCAAACTCACTATGAGAGTCTAATAACCCTAATACCCCTCAACTGTGGGGACTATTGCCCCAATTTACAACGGAGGGTTAACCTCAATGACTTTACATGAATTTATTATATTAATGAATTTACCGATCAAAGGAGCAAACATCTCCGTTGGGGTACAATGAAATACAATATAAAATATACAATTGAATACATTCTGAAGTTACAAATACATCAACAACATACAGTAAGCTAAGTTTCAATAAAATTCTAGTTACAAATTGGTGTATCTAAATACCAACACAAGATCATGGAAGAATCAACACTTATGCAACTTTTTCCAGTGGGATTCTTTATGATCGTCAATATGTTTTCAATCATGATATCATCCATCCTCTCCTACACTCGTTCAAGTCACCGCCAAATTTCACCTTCGGATAAATTAATCCAGTAAGTTATCCTTGTCATCTTTATCTGGTCACCACTAATTCTGTTCCTCAATCATATAGAGGTTAAATACATAAGAATTCTATAAAAAATGAAAACACAATTGACAACTGAGGATTCTCATCACATATTATTACAAATCACACTTGCAGTAATACAAACAATTCACGAAGCATAAAATCCATTGCTACAAGCTTTGGGGATGAAGATTGACATTGAAAATATTCCTCATTATATTAAAAATCAAATACACACAGTACAATTCAACATTATTTTGATCATTCCAAGTCCTGATCCAATTCATATGTCGAGTCCCCAATTACATGGGTTCTTACCATTTTATATAAATAGATATTTGTTTCAGATCCACGCAAATTAGATCCAATTTCCTAAATTTGATTCAGATCTTATTAATATACCCACTAGCCCTATAAAAATCCTAATTATGCTTATATAGATAAACCAATCTCTATCTTGGATTTATTATAAATGAAGTGTTTGATATCCTTTAGAAAAATATAATTATTAAAAAATAATGAATCAACAAGGGAACCAACCCCCTTTTTAAATGACAAAACCCTCCTTAACGCGCTTGAATTTGAATTTCATTTTTGGAACCTAATGCTCCTGCATCAGTTTGTCTGGAGATGATTGGATGAAGTCATTTAGCTTTACTGTGCAAATATTAGATAAATAATTATGATATTTTTTAATGTGATTTGGGAAGCGACCACATATGTGTTGTATTTCTCTTGTGTAAATTGTAGGTGTATGAATTTTGTTGTGTAATATTTTTATGAGATTTATCCATGTCGATCTATTGTTGTGGCTTGTTTTACTATCCCTATGTGGGTAGATGTGATCAGAACATCAAATCCATACATAAGTGTATATTTATATTTGAAATGTTATCAATTTTCCTCAAGATCGCGATCATATATTGAAATTGCAATGGGTGTCAGAGTTAGTAATAGAGATTTGTTTCAATTTTTAGAGATTTAAATTTCTTACTCTCAAGAATTAAAAGAGTGACCTGTCATCTCAAAGGAACACTGAGCTGATCGACAATGTTACAGATTGGTATTAGAGAGAATTTATCAACATCATGTTGCATGGGGAAAAGGAGGATTCAAACCAGTTTCAAGAATGCCACTTGGGTTTCAAATGTAATACTCAATCACATTAGATCCCTTAATAGTTTGGTTAGCATAGGATTGTTAGGATTATTTGTAATCCTCCCTTGTCCACCATAGTCTAAATGCTAGTTTCCTAGATTAGGAGTATGTTTCCACTTCATTAGTTCCATGGATAAGTTATATGGGTGCCACATACCACTTGATGCACCAGTTTGCATGAGTTCAGGAGCTCTAGAGGCCAATCCCTATATTTTAGGAACCCACATTGAGTCATGGGAGTCCCACCATCATTTCACACTAGTTTGTGTTGACTTATGATTAGATGGAAATCAATTAGTTCATATTCACTTATCCTAGTGCCAAATTTTCATGATTTAAGGAGGTTAGGTGCCTTTTCTAATCTACCTTGGTCAGTTAGCTGATTGTGAACTGATTTAGCTGTCCAGAGTTACACTAGTGAGTCTCTAGTGGTGATTTTCCCACAATTAGTGATCTCTAGAGTCAGTCCAAGTCATGGAATTCCAATCACACCTAGAGGATTCACATTCTCTTCATTGTATCATGGATGCATTACATACAGGTTAATGACTATGAAATTAATGTTATGCTGTCAAATTGTTTCCTCTTGTATGAATAATTTCACCATGATTGTTTGACATTGAAGAACTACAATTCTTCTTCCTCATTCATTCTTCTCTCATAGTAAGGTTAAATCGATCATGATGATCTTGTATCTTTTCTAATTTTACAAGGACTACTTTTCTTATTTATCTAGAAGATAAAATGTAGGAGAACCCATATGCAATCTAGGAGTGGGAAAAATCACGACTATCCAATGGAATTTTGGGTGCAAATTTAGTTGGTCTTTTGGGTCTAAGTTTTGATCAATTTTTCACTAATTAAACAAATCCTTCTTACCAATATTTATCCATTTTACCCATCCTTTTACTTCCCTACTCTTATTATACTTATTATTTTCATGATCTGTGCATCGTCAATCTAAATGAGGTAATTATCCATAATTATGAGTGATTTCTTATGCTTTGGTACATATTTCAGAATAAAATTGGTTTTATCTAATTATATATGGATTTTGTAGCCAATATCTATATTTTATAGAATATCAATTATTATTGGATGTTCTAAAGTTACTGGAAATGTTGTATTAATTGAACTACATAGGTTACTAGTTATTGGAACTACATAAACTACTAGTTACTGGAACTATGGTACAAAATGTTAGCTACTAGAATTATAGAGATGAGTTTTATTTCGAAATACATGTTCTTACTACGACAATTCCATTACATGGAAATAATTCATTGGTTGATACATTTCCAATTCTCTAGCTCGAGATCAAATTTATGGATTTTGGCTTAACTTCAATCAATGTGGTTTCTCTCCTATTTTTCTTATTGGGATTTGAAATCATGATTTGCTGCAACATCCTTCAATCAATCCAAGCATATGAAAATAGGTTGCACAATATCATAATTAAATCCTTGTCCACAATGTTTGTTGGAGACATTTACGACCATACACACTCATTTTGGTCAATTTGGCCTAGTTAAACCACTATCCTCAGAATTATTGACTTAATTTACATCAGAGGGGCACTATATGACATCATCTAGATGACACCCATGCCTACCTTCAGTCAACGAGGCTAACTTAGCCTTCTCCTACATTCGGGGAGGCTAACTGGAGCACTCCAAAGGTGATATGAGTGTCATTAATGCCCCATATTGCTAACTGATGGTTACAATAAGTTAAACAGAGCCGTGAAGGTTCCCTCCTTCATTAAATTGATTATTTAATGAACTGGAGTTAACAGAGGTGCCTCCAACCACTTCTAATGTTTAGTTACACTTCAGTTAACCTCATCGGGGTTCATTGGAGTCATTGATGCACTACCACTTGTTGGTTGGCTTGCTTTGACATGTGTCTGACCTACTTTGAGTTAGACTCAGTCATTTATTGTACTCTAACTTCAATTAGGGATCAATTGAGTCAATTAGGGTTTTGATCAGTGGTTAACTTGAGTGTTGGCTATGGCTTACATTCAGTTAAGCTAGAATCACTCATTTAATTCGAATGACCTCCTTGGGAATTTGAATTGCTTTGTCATTCATGCTTGTAGCATGATCTTGTATTTTATTACTCATTCTTTGTGTGAATATACGGAGTTGCTACTCATTTTGTAGCACAATTACACCATTTTCATGCCTTATTGTTATTAATCTTTGATGATACTTGTGTTTAGTCCCTATATTATTGTGACAGATTAATATGGTATCAAAGCTCATGGAGGGACAAAGCTCAGATCTCTCAAAAACAAGGTTTTTAACAGATCTTGCATGAAAATTGAGCAATAGATCAAAAATCCAACACTGCGCCAGAAGCCAATGCTTTCCACTTAATACCCCAAGTAAAGGAATTGTTGATCAAGATTGCTTGATCAACTATGATAAGTGTGATGAAATCCTAAAATGTGCAGGTTTTATGACCTTATGGTGACCCTTTTGTTGTGATTTATAGGTTTTAATAGGTACAACTTCGAATGGACTCATCAGTCCCTCTTCTCACCCCATTCACAAGCTATTCAGAATGAAAGTTGAAGATGATTTCATCTCTGAAGAGAAAAGGTCTCTATGAGGTGTCTATTGGACATGGAAAAGAGTCTTATGAGAATGAGAATGATTTGCTAAATGATGGTGATAGAGATTTTGGAGCAATATGTCTGGCCCTTTCTCCTAGCTTGCGCTACCTTATTGGTTCTGCTAAATACCCAAAGGATATCTGGACAAAATTGGACAAAACCTTTGGCAAGCACAATGAGGATCATAATAGAACTTTGGAGATCACATGAAGTACCACAAGAGTTCTTTACTCAAAAGTCTCAGCCTCTACTCTCTCTGATGAAGTTTTTCAACATGAAGATGAAGCATAATCTTCTACACAGTCAATTCGAATTGAAGAAAGTCTCCATGCAATGACTCCTTCACGTGATGCTCTGGAAGATCATGAGATCTCTGATATCTCACATTCTCATATTGCTGAAACAGAAGAATACATTTGAATCTCTGATATTGAAGAAAAACAGTGTTTCACTTCGATGCAAACATTCACCGACTCATTTTCCTTTGAATTCTGTGCAAAATTTGCCAGTAATTGCTTCCGAAAGTGAAGAGAATTTTGATTTTTCTCCCTCTAATGTTGCTGCTGGTGTGCAAATATGTAAAAAATTGGATATTTTGGAATAAATATCAGATTATAAGAGTGACACATTCACTCCCCATGATCTAGATATTCCATCAAAATCCTGTAGGATTGCATGCAAAAAAATTCAGAATTTTGAAGAAAAAGACAACTGTGCATCCACCGTCTCAGTTGACCATACTTTTGGATCTGATATGAACCTTGTTGGATATGATATGATATTTTTTGGATCTGATCTGATATTTATTGGTTCAATATTTTAGGTTCATAAGCTTTCAGTACTACTTGTAGTTGTTCTCATTAATTTTGTGAAGAAACAAGTACCGCAAGTCTCCTTCGAAACTGCTGCTATGGATTTGATTTGATTTCATAGTTTTGAATATGTTGTGAAATTATTTAGATATGATTTGATTTCTGATATGATATTATTTGGTTCATATTTTAAAATCCAAAATATTTCATTCATGCTTGTATCTGCTCTCACCAATTCCGGTGTGAAAAATCAAGTACCGCACTTTCTCTTCAAAACCGATGATGGGGATTTGGTGTTAGTTTCCTCATATGAGGTTGCTGATATTTTATTATGTGATTCATTAACTATTTCAGAAGATATATCATACTATGGAGCTCAAGCATTCACTCTCCACAATCCCAGGTTTTCTCTACCTTTGGCCACATGCTCATCTCCTCACAGAACTAGTAAAGAGGAAGACAGTCTGCATCCGCTTGGACACTTGCTCCTAGGAATTGGGGCTGATTTTACCACTCATGGTTTGATGTTCAAGGATGCAACATATCAGTTTCTTGATTTTTCCACACATTGTTCGAATCCTCAAGCACCTTTTCTCTCTTATCAATTGATTTCAGTTGCTCTACATGGGTCCAATTTTCATTCTGCAGCTGTTTATATTTTTGATTTAGTTGAGTGCATTGTTATTCTTCCAAAGTGGAAGATTCATCCAGACATATTCATTTACTTTGGATTCAGAGGTTCACATGCACAGTCTCAGGATGCTGCTGCATAGAAGAACAAATTCTTGATTTACTGCTTAGTTTGAGGGGGGGTATTTTTCCCATGAGGTTTTCCCCATTTCCTTGTTTATATTAAGCAGTTAATTTATTGTATAGGGTGACATATGACCTTTGTTTCTAGGGCCCTAGCATTCTTATGCACTTTATGTTTTCTACTTCTCCTGAGTATAGCTTAAGGGGGGGTGTTGGAGACATTTACCACCATACACACTCATTTTGGTCAATTTGGCCTAGTTAAACCACTATCCTAAGTATTATTGACTTAATTGACCTCAGAGGAGAAATATATGACATCAACTATATCACACCCACACCTACCTTTAGTCAAGGAGGATAACTTAGCCTTCTCCTACATTCGGGGAGGCTAATTGGAGCACTCTGGGGGTGATTGAAGTGTCATTAATGCCCCATATTGCTAATTGATGGTTACAATCAGTTAAATAGAGTAGTGAAGGCATCCTCCTTCATTAAATTGATTATTTAATGAACTGGAGTCAACAGAGGCACCTCCAACCACTTCTGATGTTCATTTACACTTCAGTTAACCAAATCGAGGTTCATTGGAGTCATTGATGCACTACCACTTGTTGGTTAGCTTGCTGTGACATGTTTCTGACTTACTTTCAGTTAGAATCAGTCATTTATTGCACTCTGACTTCAGTTAGGGCTCAGTTGAGTCAATTAGGGTTTTGATCAGTGGTTAACTTGAGTGTTGACTATGGCTTACATTCAGTTAAGCTAGACTCACTCATTCAATTTGAATGACCTCCTTGGGAATTCGAATTGCTTTGTCATTCATGCTTGCAGCATGATATTGTATTGTATTACTCATTATTTGTGTGAATATACAGAGCTGCTACTCATTTTGTAGCACAATTACACCATTTTCATGCCTTATTGTTATTAATCTTTGATGAGACTTGTGTTTAGCCTCTAGATTACCGTGACAGATTAATAATGTCATGTTTCCAAATCATGGTATTGTTATCTTAATCATGATATCCTTAATGTTTCTATGTATGTATTTACAATATGGGGATTATCTATCTTTAGATTTTGGGAGATCCATGTGCTTTGGATCTATGATTTGTAATGATATATTATATAACACGGTGTTTTGATTGTTTTGGGGGAGGTATCAATGGGAATACTCTATAATAATATTTTGATTAATTCAATCATCCCGTTGGTTCATTCTTGAGTGCGTTCTCTCCTGCAATGCACTCATACAGGAGGTACCCTTGTTCTGAGTTGCACTTGTAGAGTTAGATAGTAGCTTTGTCTCATTCAAGTGTGGTTGTTATTTGTAATTCTGATCTAGACTCATCTTATATGAAATATTTAAAATTTCTATAAGTTTGTTGCATATTCGTCTTAGTAAAACATAAGTATTTATAATTTTGTTTTTTTATTTATCTTTTATTTTTAGTTTATGTTGATAAAGAATGTTTGGTGTTGTGAATTCAGTTTGAACCATGTAAGTTAATGGTGAATGCTTGGATTTTTTTCTCATTCTTTAATAAATTTGGAGAGTATCCTCATTTGTTTGGTGTGTTCTAGTAGTTAAAAGTTATTAAACTTGAGAAGTCTATATGTGAACCTAATTGATAGAGGACCTAGGCCTATGATATTTCTTCTACTTGGTTTAATTCTATGAACAATGTGATTAGAAAATATCTCTAGTTGATGAAAAAAAAAATATTGATTCCTTTATGGACATCTTGACAACTCCAGTAGCTGGTAAAATATCATTGTTTTATTCAAAGGAAGTTGTTGGGTATACTGGGCGATTCCACACAGTCTGTTGGTTGTTATCCGAAAGGGTGTAGTATGATTTATTTATTGTTTGTATGTTTTGAGCATCAAGATCAGATTGTTATCTGAACATTGTGAGAGTATATTAACCAAGATCCTAATTCATAAATATCGAAACTTGAAGGGCGATTTATTGGTATACACATAGTGAATTCATTCAATATGTTTGAGATTTCCTTTGAGAAGTTTGTTTAATGTGGTTAACTAGGATTAGTTATGAATATATTTTTCATGTCACCTCATCAGTTTACTAACCTCGATTGATAATTTGTATAAATCAAAATAAGGAATTATTTTTTCCAAATGGGAATACTATATAATAATATTTTTATTAATACAATCATCTTATTGGTTCATTCATGAGTGCGTTCTCTCCTGTAGTGCACTTAGATAGGAGGTCCCCTTGTTCTGAGATGCACTTACTGAGTTAGATAATAGGTTTTTCTCATTCAAGTGTGGTTGTTATTTCTAATTTGGTTCCATACTCATCTTATATAGCGTGTTTAACATTTCTATAGGTCTGTTGGAGATTCATCTCAGCGAAACATAAAGATTTGTAATTGTATTTCAAATTTATCTTATATATTTAGTTTAAGTAATAAAGAATGTTTTGTGTTGTGAAAATAGTTTGAATTCTGTAATTTAATGATGAATTGTTGGATTTATTTCACATGATTTCAGAATGTTTGAGAGGATCCTAATTTATTTGGTATGTTCCAATAGTTGAAACCTCATAAACCTAAGAAGTCCATATGTGAAACTAACTGACATAGGACCTAGACCTATGATCTTTAAGTTTTCTGGTTTGATTTTATGAATAGTGGGACTAGAACATATCTCTAGTTGATGGAAAAAAAATATTGATTGCTTTCTATACATCTTGAAAACTTGGTGATAGTAAGATATTAGTGTTATCAGGTGTCATAGTACAAGTTTTGCTTTGATTTTTTTTTCACTAGTGTAAAATGAGAGATTAGTGACCAAACAAATGACCAAAATCTGCATATCAATGACCACTTTTTGTTTGGTAATCGTTGGTGGCTAGTTTACGGTATTTTATTACATGACCAAAATTGGTCATTTATAGCTTGTTAGTTGGTCATTAATTTGGTCATATATTTGGTCATTAATTTCGTCATATATTTGAATCAACGACCAAATATATGACAACATTTATGACCAAATTAGTGACCACATGACAAACTAGAATATGACCAAATTTTGTCGCGTAATAAAAGACTGTAAATTAGCCACCGAAACTGTTTTTGGTCATTTTTATGGTCATTTATATCTCATTGTTTGGTCACGTATCTCTCAATTTTTGGTCATTTTATATGCAAATTTTGGTCATTAATCTCATTTATTGGTCACTAATTTAGTCATTTTTATTCGTTTTATGTGTGGTTATTATATTTTAGTAGTTTTAATGGTGTCCATTATTAATCAATATAAATTTTTAATATGATATTATGTTTAAATTAAAAGAATAATCATACATTATTTATCATCCAATACACATGTGAATTATGCAATGTCACATTAATTAGTTAATTACAACACTTATAAATAATATAAAGTACAACCATATAAGTTTTAAACCGCACAAATTATATTATATGAAATGTCATGTATTACAATAAATATGAGTTTTCTCAAAAACTATCTCCATATAACTTTACATGAAAACCATATAGTACATCAATGACTTTTCAAAATATTACAATGGCTAAACCATACCACTTGTACTTGGTTGCTAAGTCATACTTAGATCCCGTGACAGCATCAAAACCATACTTAGCATCTTGAAACCCTCAGCAAAAGGCTCTTCATACTCAATGGAAAAGCCTCAGCAACAGGCTCTTCATACTCAATGGCCCACTTTCTTATCTTTCTATATGTGCATGTGCTTCTGAGCTTTCTGAACTTTATATCTATGCACATGCTTATGTATCCGCATTGCAGCAACCTCCCTCCTCATGTTGTTATAAATCTTGTGAGTAAGGTTACCTACAAACAACACATGTTAAGTAATAAATTTCGGTGCTTGCTAAAAAGAGAAAAGAAACAATTCCAACAAATAACAGGTGTACTCTAAATGCATAAACATTTAGAACCAGCATACCGACAAATACATGAAAATGAAATACCTCTCAATAATGCCTGGAGATCAATGGCAGCATTGCGCAAAGCAAGAAATGATTTCCGAGCAATATATGTACGAAATTTGCACTGAATAAGTTTTGCCAAATTTCCCAATACCTTAGTTCTTCTAACATCTAATTCATCCATTTGACCCGCTTTGAGGAAAACCTTGGTTTTCCCTATCTGAATAGTAAAGGAAATTTTAGGTAGTTTTTATTAGCATTTTAACTGAATAAAACAACCTTAGAAATTCCAACTTCTTGGGGAAGAATATAAATCATGATCCTGGGCTCATTACATATTTGGATGTTGAGAACACCATTTGTCAAAGCACGCTCATAATAATCTGCATAGTCCATTACTTTAGTCCAACAAAACAAGTGACAAGCAACCTACACTTGGAAAAGAATAGAGGAATTAGCTAATCAATAAATATGTAAATATATACACATACAAATGTGTATGTCAGTAATGTGTTCAAATATAGGTGACAATGCTTGTCTTTAAGGCTAAATGCATTAACTTCAATATCTAGATATGCTTATCAGATTTATGGTTGAACGCATATCAATATGACAAATCTTTCAAATGATTTTAGTATGCTCAAAGCAATCAAAAAAATATGTTTCTTCTATTCCCTTGCAAATGATAGTGACAACAACATATACATCAATAAACAAGTTAGAATCTTGATTTGAATTCAATGTACCAATCTGAATCACTGTGACAATGATTAGAAAACCTTTTAAGGTATATAACTATTAGAAAGCGTATTGTGTAGTTATCCCAATGTATGCCTTATATATATCATACCTAAATATATGATGGATATTAGCATTTAGAACATGACATACTTTGTGTAATGATAATGATATATTTCTCATATAAAGAGTTGTCAAACAAGAAAAAATTTAGTAGGAAATTGTGAATGTAGCTATCATAAATGTCATCTTAAGAAATCCTAAAGAGCTTAGAAAAGACTACCCCATAAATAATGTCAATAGTGTATAACGAAATCAATCCTTCTTTAGTAAGACGTATGTTTTCTATTCAAATAAACAAAGAGGACTTGATGTGATTTCTAGCCATGACATATGTGTTTCAATGACTGTCCATAGGATGCTATTTCCAATCTAAAGGAAGTTAAATGTAATTCCCAGCACAAGGTATTTTGCAGCCAAGGGAATATCCAGAATGATTGTCTCAAACAAGGTGATTTCCATCCCTCAATTTGTAGACAACTAGGACTATCAAACTATAATAATTTCCAGCCAAATAATGACTGTCCAAAATGACAAATTCCATCTCCTACAGTGACTATGCCTTGATGTTATCTTATACTTTCAATAGGTAAGTATGTTTGTAATTTCAAAGGGGATGGGAGTTGCCTTTAGATTGCAGATTAAGGAGTGGCGTTAGGGAAAGATAAGGAAGGGTGTTAAGGTAACAACTTGATTGACTATTAGGGAAGTATTTCAAGGTTGTTTTAGGCTTAGGTTGAGATAGGTTTCTCACACCCAGAATGGTTTATCAAACAACTTCATGTAATCATACATGTGACTATCATCCTCTACTATATTGTTGTTGGGACAATATAGCTTGATCTCAACACAATATTCATCACTCTGATACTAAAGATAAATGCTCCTCAATAATTTGATCAATTATGTTGTATTTCACTTTGCAATAGTGTGTATAAATTTAAAGTCATTTCCAACATCATTGCCACTAGAATCAAGCCCCATCTTTCCAAACATATCTCAAGAGAAAATATGGGTTTCCTACTTAAGAGGGACATTCAAGATGCCATAGGGACAACCTAGAAATTCCTTCACTTTGTCAAGGAAAAACATAGACATTGATTACAAAGATAGACATGTCCAAAGCATTTGAGAACGTTAAATGGCTCTACCTCAGACTCCTACTTCTTCAGGTGGGGTTTCAATGGTGTTTCGTTAATATGGATGTAGGCTTGGTTTTCCTCAGCTACTTTTTCTATTCTAGTTAATGGCTCAGATTCACACTTTTTTATTTCCTCCAAAAGCCTCAAGAAAGGTTGTCCCTTCTCTCCACTATTATTCCTTCTAGTCACTGAAGCGCTTAGTAAAATGATAAATGCAAAGGCCTCTAATGGGCTCCTGCTATGTATAAATACATCCCAATCCTACCCAGTTACCCATCTCATGTTTGTGGAAGACCTTCTTTGTTGAAATGGATCCACAAAAGAAGAAAAATTATTTGCCAATCTTCTATGACTCTTCTGCCATGCTACTGGAGTGGAGATAAAAAAAAGAAAAAATATTCCTAAGATTCTATTTGCTTCCCCAAGAAGGGAAATTAGCTGACGCACCTGTTTTTGAAGGGTCTGTATATGCACACTGTGTTCCAAATTCTTTTCCACCCAACTGCTAAAACAAGCCATAACACATTGCACTATACAAGTTCTTAATAGATATAATAATATAATGTTGCTATAACCCATGTAATAGTTTTATCCCAGAATGATAATAAGTTTGACATAGATTCTACAGGAACAGATCATTCTCTTATGCAAGTAAAACCTAGCATTATCGACACACTAACAAGACACACAGAAGAGTTCCTTGAAATTCTTCTTTAACATCCTAAGATCTTGATAGGAACATGAAGAATTTACAAGTGTGCATGTAACATAAAATATTACAAATCAACCATTTGCAAATGAGGGGTTACAAAGGTTAATTATGTTTATGAACATATTAGTCAGCAAAAAAATATGATTTTTCTACAAATTGGAAGTTTTTCAAGACATGATTTCCTTCCTGCAAGCTATTAATTGTACAATTTCCTTTAGAAATGTTGTGTTTCCATGTTAGACCAGTATCACAACAATTTCAATCCATGTAACTTCAAGTAGGTAACAATTATATGGCTAAGTGATGTGAAGCACACCATATGTGACAGAAAAATGCTTTTGCAACCAACTGGATCTTGTCTGAGATAATCACGTCTACGGTCTACTCCAATTCACAAGAATCCAAAAGCTAGTATTTTAAACAAGGTGATGGAAAATGGAACAAAATATTACAAGGTTACAAATAACTTTCTAAGATAACAGATAGGCACATGAAGAATTTACAAGAGAGAATGTAACATAAATATTAAAATCAAAAAATTTCAAATGACGCATTGCAAAGGTGACATGGTCAATTATGTTTTCTGAACATATAGGTTGGAAAAACAATATGACTTTGTCCAAAAATTGGATATCTTTCAAGGAATGACTTCCTTCCTACAAGCTATTAATTGTACAATTTCCTTTAGAAATGTTGTGTTTCCATGTGTGATCAATATCACAACAATTTCAAGCCAGGTAACTTCAAGTAGGTGATACTTATATGGCTAAGTGATGTGAAGCACACCATATGTGATAGGAAAATTCTTTTACAACCAACTGGTTCTTGTCTGAGATAATCATGTCTAATACAATTCACTAGAATCCAAGATCTTATAAGATTTTAAACAAGGGAATGGAAAATGGAACAAAATATTTCAAGGTTACAAATAACTTTCTAAGATATCAGATAGGCACATGAAGAATTTAAAAGAGATAATGTAACATAAATATTAAAATCAAACATTTGCAAATGAGGAATTGCAATGGTGTCATGGTCAATTATTTTTCTGAACATACATGTTGGAAAAACAATATGATTTTTCCACAAATCAGAGATCTTTCAAGGCATGACTTCCTTCCTGCAAGCTGTTAATTGTATAGTTTCCTTTAGGAGTGTTCTATTTCCCTGTTTGACCAGTTGCACAATAATGCCAAGCCAGGTAACTTAAAGTAGGTAATACTAATAATTCTATAGCTAAGTGGTATGAAACACGCAATATGTGAAAACAAAACACTTCTGCAACCACTTGATTCTCATTTGAGATGATTGCTATAAATATTAGTCATCTAATACCATTGACAAGAATCCAAGAGCTAGGATTTTAAGCAAGGTGATGGAAAATGGGACAAAATATTACATGGTTACAGATAACATGTGCACTAGTTCTATCCTATATGCAACGGTTAATTCTCAAAATAAAATAAAATTAATGTAAAAGTTGGCTTTGCTGGTCAAAGTCAAGTTTAGTGTTTTGTCGAGATGTTAGAGTCCATTTCTATTGGGGTATAGGTCCATATTGTTTGCATTTTCTACCTTTTAAGAACGAGATATTCCTATTTCTTCTACTGTGTGTATTTTTTAACTCTCATAACTACAGATGTCACTGTTTATTATATTTCAAAAAAAAAATGATGCAGCGAAAAAACATTCAATAGTGCTGGAAAATTAGATGAAGCCACAAAGATGCATTCAATTTTTGGTCATTTGAATGACTGCCTAGCATGCAACCGATGAGATAATGTTCCAGTTTGTCTATGTATTAGAGGAAAAGAATCCTATCTGGTTAAGTTATCTGGAACATGGAACTATATGAAGCTTCCAAAACACCACAAGTTTCTGTAAATTAAAACATCAATTTTTAAAATTTTATAAATAAGGAAATGCCTATATCTATGTATGTACGCATTAGTTTCTTAAAAAGGGAATGGCTATATAAGTTGCTTTAGATGTCAAATGCATGCATCTAGCAAAATAAATTGGAATTATATATGTTGGAAACCTAATCCATGAGGGTTAGTAAAAGTCACATTGGTGAATATGAAGAGCCGTAAAAAGTCTGAGAGACCTCTTGGAATATGAAACCAAGGGTCATACTAGATTGTATTTATAAGTGTATCTTTTAAATAGAAAAATAGACATTCAAGCTTATCTTTATTTTGAGTGTTCCAACAATAGAGCCCCATGGACCATTAGAAAACAAATATCTTGTGATTCTACATATAAGTCAATGGAATTTTTTGATGCATTTCAATGTATACCACCATAAAACCTATACTCTTGCTATTTACCAAATAATAAAGTCAAATATATGTAGGTACATCTGAAACAAACAAGATTTGACTGGAATTTAGAAACAACTCTATATTCTTAGCGCTTGCCAAATAATAAAAACATATATATGTAGTTGCATTTGAAACAAAAAAGATTTGACAGGAATTTAAAAGCAACAAGTCTCGAGGCACCAATTTCCTTATAGTAATCAAATCACGGTCAAATCCATGTTCAAGTTCAATGAAACTCAATATATACAAAAGTACGTATGGCTATGAATCCACAAACTTACATATCCGTTAGAAGTGGTATAACTAGCAGTGTCTCTAGATTGGAACTCCATATCATCTGGTATCAACTGAATCACAATGCCAAAAATTTTCAGCTAGCAATACATCTAACTCATGTAATAATATATACAAAAAACTACCAAAAGAATCAAAGACTCGTCATTAAAAAAAATTAACAAGAATATTCCAATGCAACTAAAGGCTATGATAAAAATACAAAATAAATAAAAATTAACCCTACAATGAGATCCCCAACAAAGTGCAGACTTGACAAGTTCCATGACATCATTACATCTAGAAAAAAAAGGTTGAAAGATTTGAACTATGAAGTTGAACATGATTAGGAAACTTGAGCTCCATTTCACATAAACCTAATATATGAATTTGGCATTTTTTACATTAGACATCAACCTAAAGATGTACTTTGTTTAATGCATAAAATGTTCTTCTCAGTCACGGTCCTCGTGCTGAACCTTCACACTAGGTTAAAGAATTGATGTTGTGGTATAATTAAAAATTAATTTGTTTTCTCAGACTAATGTCACTTATAAGCCTCCTACCAATAGAACTTAGCACAACTATACTCGAGAATACCTTTGAGCTAAAGATAAACTATGATGGATATTTTATTTAGTAGAAAATACACTCAAAACATATATGAAGCAAGACATGCTGGAAGTTTACACTCAAAATCCTGATTAAGGATTAAGTATCTGAATATGAATAAACCATACACATAAAATTCTTGTGAAAGTACAACACATAAGTGATTTTCTTCAGTCTGTTGAGGTGTGTTTATGTGTATTGAGTAGGTCAGATGAGATATTGTTCCGATGCTTTCTAGTTACACAAATGTAGATATTCCCACAAGCAAGAAATATGTTGAAATAATTATATGTAGGGATTATAGGAAATTCACATGAACCCACTGTGGCTTGTTGAAAAGGTCACACCAATGGTGCTCTTGGGAAATGAAATGAAACATGACCAGGATCAACTTGAACAAAGGAAATATAATCAAATTATGGTCGATTGGTATCTATGCTACTATAATTGTCTTCTCTTGCTTTCCCTTGCAAACCAGTTCCTTGTTGGCCAAGAGATAGTAAAACAGACTGATAGTTAGAGAAATCCACAAGATAAAACCTTATTCAATCACAACATATTAATGTAGAAAAACCTCAAAATAAAGAATGAAAGAGTATGACATAATAGTGGCACTCATAACCATTGTACTCGACCCATTGGAAATTATAGCACTTATAAGTACCGGACTCCCAATGCCAACAGAATTAAACATAGTTGAAACAATCTATCCACAATGAAAATGCAATATCATTAGACCCCTGATACAAGACTTTGAATTCTTTATTCCCTTGAGAAACCTTGTGAAAATTAAAAGAACATAAAATTACATTGAGATATCCATACCAAAATAGAAGTTAAGTACTGCACAAATACACGCATTAGATCCTATTAGATGTATTACAGTGCAAATTTATTTGATTACCCTGTTTAGATTTGGAATGTCACCATCAACTTAAGGATTACTCATTATACAGCCCATCATTATAGGAATAATATCATATGACAAAAAGAAGGGTTTGTGCCATTAGAATTTCAGAAATTTACTACAATTCCAATCATTCTACCAAGGCATTTTTTGTTTTTCCCAGGGTTAGTTGATTTACTCAATCAGAGGTCTAAAAGAATCCACTGGGAACTATCTTATTTTATTTTCATTTTGTGACTTATTTGGCTACAATGAATGAAAAAATTTCTATGCTTAAATTTTGAGGCGGAATATGGAGGGGAGGAAGAGCCTCAATTGTGTCCATTATTGGTCAAAACTGTGGGTGCACCTAACATAATATGATATGTTTATTTTCATGTGCTCCTATTTGAAATTATGTAGTTGTTGGAGTTGAATTCTCTATAGATGTTGGAAAGGAAATTATAGAGGAAAAAGAGAATACAACACAAAAACATCCTATAACACTTTCCAATGCATTAGTTTCCCAAGTGAAAATCAATATAAATATGACTTACTAGTAGAGAGTTTTTGAGCTCGCTTCTTTTTCTTATTTCTTGCTGAAAACAAGCAAAGTTTGAAGTGAATAACAAGGCTCAATTTTGGGGGATGTTCCCTGGACACAGTTTTCCTATGGGGCTATACATACTGAAATTGTAAATAGCAACAATGAACACAAGATTCATCCTTCTTAGAACTATAGACCCTTGACTATAGCTCAAAACCTGAACATTATAATCTAAATTTTTTGAGCATTGTTGGGTCAGTATAGGTGGCACTTTTTGGCTAGTTCAAATCCCCCTAGGTTGAGGCACATTAGTCTATGCAAATAGGTTTACTAGGGATGTCATCCAAAAATGTAGGGGAGCATCCCTCAGGTTTCCTTGTGATCTTTTCCTTGGAAAAAAAAAGGTATAATTTGCAAACTACTACAAGGAACTATTATTCTAAATGTCTCACCTAGGACAATGAATCATTTTTTAAGAATCTCTATTTCATGTTCTTGAAACTGACCATTTTTTTTCCTGATGAAAACCTGGAACTATTTTTTAGCTATTTTAAATGTTGATTATTTCTTCTCTACATCAAGACTTTGAAAGGGGGCAATTGGTTCAAGAGCATGGTTGGAATAGTATCTTCAAAAAATATTAACCTTTCAACTTTGACTTGTATCATTCAAATAAGTTCTGTAATTTAACAGTACTGATATGTCAAATAAATATGGATTGAATACAACACAGTTCCTAACTTAAATGTCATAGGATATCAAAAAGGCATCCTTCTCAATGTACCAACTATGTTGTTTTAGTTGGTATGTTAATTGATGTAGAGAAATGTAAAGAATAGCATGTTTCTAGAAAAAGAAGACTGACCTTAGTGATTCACTTATAAATTGTAATGAATGGGGAATCCTATTCTATAAAGAAGAATAGGTGGTTACAGACAAGTACAATAAAATTGTGTTTTTAGGAAAAAAATTATACTATGTTCGTTATTAAATTGTTCATTGTTTTCGGTTGCTTTCTATGATGAATTATGATTTGCAGGCTTGCAGCAAAATATCAGGCTGAAATTCTAGACAAAATGGAGTATTAAAACATATAGACAATGCCCTATATGGGTTTCTTAATGTGCACCAAGGTAGTCTAGTAAGTAGAATAGGAAGTAGTTACACAAGTAATAAATTTGTGTTCTAGCACATAGATTTCCACAATTACTTTTTTATTTTTCCCGTGTTGCTGTTTGTTACTTGTTCACAATGTGGTGTTGTTCCTTTCTCCTATAGATTATCATTTTTTGTTTCTTTATGCTGAAATTATACACAAAAATTCAGAATATCAATGCTTAAACCATGAATTATTGTTTCGTTTGCATTTCATTTTCTGGAATACCTAGATGAGATCCTTATTTTTCCAGGTTCAGACATTTTACTAAACTGGGACATATATAATAAAATATTTTTTAGATGAAATAAAATTTATTTATATGTTGAAATAAAATGAGCTGCTTGTTTACCATACTGGAAAATAGCAGATATCAAGATTACCTCACCAGCAAGGTTATATTTTGCAAAGTCAATAGCATGACATGATTCTCTACCAATACTTTCCTTCATTCTTGACAATGTCTCTAGCATTCCTTCAAAAGTGTCCCTCGCAATTGCTGCTTCTGTATCCCCACAAAGTGTCCCTAGAGAAGTGTAATTCCAAGCTCAATATGGGGATGACAAACGACACTTTGATAAAATAATAAAATATTAAGTAAATAAATTTTACAATGTCGATCCTAATCTCATGTTCAAAACTAAAAATATATTATTCCAATTAATTAAAACTAAAAAAATAATGAAACTTGGATGCTTCTTGCTATGTGATCTTGGAGTTGAGCCAACATTAAACTAGGGATTTACATATTAAATTAGTATGGATCCATCTTCACTCTAGAACTACCTAGTGACAAAAGGGATCAAATACCTTGAGGTGCAAACCTTTTTTAGAATGCAAAATTGGAGGAAAAGTTTGCACTTCAAAAGTTTTGAACCCTCTTGACACTTGGTATATCCGAAGTTAAGATGGATCTGTACTAATGTTTAACATAAAATTAAAAGAAATATCTCAAAACCAAGGAATGATTTATGATAAAGGGATCATTAGGTCAATAGCATTTAAATCATTGTGCATGGATAGACTATAGGTTGACTAATATATCTCAACTTGTCTCTCTTGCCACTATGATCTTCATGTATGTTCTATGCACATGAATAATATGGTGTCCCACGACTAGGTAAAAATGAGAATTATCAATTGAATGCTCTTTGTATTTTCCATTTTCTCTCTCCTCCCTTTTCTATTTACAAGATTTCAAAAGGATTACTATATATTAGCTCTGTGCTTCATGGATATTTTCATAGCTCCCTTTCTTGTTGCCATTCCTATTCCTAGATATTTTCCAAGTTCTATGAGCCATACATTTCTTTGAAGCTTTTTGTTTGTCCAATAAGCACTACAATCTCTCTTATTTTGCACTATTAAAAAGGTGTGTCAACAAACCTAATATAATAATGACTATTGTGCTTTGTCATTATTATCTTGTTGCCTACTTTTTGGTCATTCCTGAAAGCATCTTTAGCATATTAACATAGAAACCTCTTACATGGATGTATGATTTCAAGGGCCAGACTTTAATTAAACTTCAAAAATATGTTTGAGCTTCTCTCAACATCCAAATTATCACAAAGGTCCCTATTCTATGTCTATTATACACAAAAGGAAATCTCCAATTTCCATATGTAGGGAACTTGCAAGTACATATTGTTACAATCCAGAAAATAGCAGTATGTAGGGAGGTTTCGAGAACATTGTTACAATACAGAAAATACCATAACCATACAAAAGAAATTTCTACATTGAAATATTATGTGTTTTCATGCTTTCCTATGCCTCATTTTTTCTAGACCGATACCAATGTTAGCCTCAAGTATAAAAGAGTGGCATAAATTGAATCCACTAGACTGCTCAGGACTCTTGAGTTTCTGATAAGCATTTTCAATTTATAGTATTATACTGCAATCCAAAGCATCATGTGGATCTAAAGTTGATAAGAATGCTTGTATCCCTTAGAAATCTACGAAAGTAATCATTTAAACTAAACTACAGTACAATATATATCATCCTTTCTCTCTCATTTCAAAGCTTCTACTGTTAACTACTTTACTACTATTTGTGGATCCTTGATTTTACTAACAAAATTGATAGCTTCCTGATTATCCATCACCTGGGTACCATAAAAAATAAGGAGAGAGAAGAACAAATATTTGAAGCTCTTGATATAGTACCGAAAACTGTTGTAGAATACCAACCTTCCATAAACCATCACTTGCAAAAATTATAAATTGTGTTTCTGAACCCACGTCCCATTCTTTCACATCAGGATCTGACCATATATGTGTTTTGAGACTTCTATCTCTGAAAGCTCGAGAAACTGCAAGATGCCCATTTACTCTCGGCACATCTTCTGCAGTTAAAAAATTACATTTCTTGAGTTTTCAACTTAAGTATGAATATTTGATTTTTTCCATAGCTACCAATCATACACTTCAAACAAAGTTCACATAACAAATGAAAATTCATATTTCAATTTTTCAAACATCCCCACCGAAATCAATACATAGTTTCTATCTAGGAATTCTTCTACAAAAATTCCCATGTTAGTGAAAATAGCCATGATAATTTTCTTGCATTCTTCAGAGAACTTGGAAATTCAATGTCAATATGATATTTAATGTATTTATTCTACTTTTCTAGACATCCAAATCTCCCCTTAAGCAAAATATTACTTTCATTAATATGAAAATAATTCAAAACCACCTGGAATGTTTGAGACAAAATACCCCCTATTCTCGATGCTTCCACGTGATTTACTAGGCTCATGGTCAACTGAAAGCTGAATAGCTTTTCCATTTTTTCTCAAAACTGCCCTAGAGTCGCCAAAATTTGCAACCAAGAGTTTTCTACTATATATTAGGATAGTTATTACAACAGGAGTGTGTATAAGAATGGCCTTCTCTGTCTTATCATAGGATTTCATTATGGCCCTAGATGGATGAACCCATAGTTCTTCCTGGAATAAAACATAATGTAATTAGAAAGCATTGAGCAACAGAAAACCCTGCTCTAGTTAATCTTGAAAATAAATATTAAAGTTATCCAATTATGGTACTAGGTACATCACAACATCCCTACTCATGCTTAAACAGTATATAATCCAAAATTAATTCATCATAATTGGTGCTAATTCCTCCAGCAATAAATGATATCCAATCAAAGAATAATAGGCCAACCCTATAAAGCAATGAATTATTTAAACTTCAAACTAGGGATACAAAATTGTAAGTCCAATATGGCTTAAATTAGGTTAAAACTACTCAAGGGAACATGCTACTATAATGCAAGGAAAATCAAATCCAATTTACAAAGTATGAATAAATTTCCATGGCATCTACCACAGTTCCCTTTACCGAGCAATTTGGTCACTCGGGTCACTCAAAATGTTTGGAAACAAATTCTTCTGTAGGTACGAAGCCACACTGTCACCTAAATAACCATAAAAAATGGCATATAAGCCCAACTCATGGCCTTTTATCTGAGTAGACTCCGCAACATGATAGTCCTCCATAGGATGACTAGCTTTTCCTTTCACTAGATTGAATCCATGGACAATTTTATTGGAACTTAAGTGGCTCCTTCCTTTCCCAGAATTGCAAGAAGAATTCCCTCCATTCAACATCTGCACATAAACAAATATTTTTTTAACATACAAACAAGCAAAAAATCAAAATAAATGACTACAAATAATTAAGTTGAAGAACTTGATGAGAGTGTCCAATGAATTTAAGTGCAAACTGGGCCACCATTTTTTCACAATTAAAGAGTTCAACTCTTGTATTGAATAAAAAATCTAGTCAGTGTCCTAAGGTTTTAGAGGTGGGCATATAATTAATACGCAGGACAAATATTTTGATTAACTAGCATTTCCATGCAAACATTTCCTTTTTTACCCTTGAAATGTTAAATTTTTATATGCTTAGCTAAAAAAATCATTATTTCATTTCATTTCCATAACAAAAGCATATAAACAGGATCACTGAAAGAAACAGTATCACAAGAACAACACAGATTTATCCTGGGAAAACCCTAAAGGGAAAAACCTAGCAAAAGCTTCCTCAATATAGATGCCCCAAAAAGGTAAAAAGGTAAAACCAACAAGGAGATCAAAAACCCGATCCTCCTCCTTCTCCAGCTACTTCTCTCCTCCACAAGTGCGCTACTCAAGTGAGTGTGTGTGTCTCAAATGAGGAGCACTACACCCCTATTTATATTCATCCGTTCACTTAAGTTAACTCATCTGTCATGTAGGCTCGAGTTAATCATGTAGGCTCAAGTTACACATGTAGGCTCAAGTAACCACACTGGGGTGCTAATGACCCACCTTTATAATTAGAGGGGACTGCCTCATGACTCTTATTAGTTCTTCCAATTAGGAGCATTGGGGTACAAAGTAATACAAGTGGTTCTCCCAGTAGGACCATTGGGGACCACAAAGAAATACATATAGAATATTCTTCGAAGTTACAATATTTCAACACTCCCC
>LPNX011121701.1:2015246-2038957 GCA_001517045.1 Pseudotsuga menziesii
TGCTTTGATCGCTTCGATCAACAACATCTTCAGCATCTTGACTCTTCAATCAGCAGCAACATCTTCAGCACTTTGACCTTTCGATTAGCAACATCATCTTCAACACTTTGACCTTTCGATTAGCAACATCATCTTCAACACTTTGAACTTTCGATCAGCAACATCTTCTTCAGCACTTTGGCCTTTTGCTCAACAACAACATCATCATCATACTCTGATCTTTCGATCAGAAACATCATCAAAACATCATCAAAACATCAACATCATCATCATCAAAATATCAGCATCAAAATATCATCATCATCATACTCTGATCTTTCAATCAGAATCATCATTATCATCAGCCTCTGATCTTTCGATCAGAAACATCATCAACCGAACATCATCATACTCTAACATCAACTCATCATCATATTCCGATCTTTCGATCAGTACATCATCATCATCATACTTTGATAATACATCATCATCATAATCAGGATCTCATCATCATCACATTCTGATCTTTCGATCAGAAACGTCATCATCATCATCGCATTCTGATCTTTCGATCAAAAAACATCATCATCATCAACAACATCATAATCATAAGCAACTTCTGATCTTCCGATCAGAAAACATCATCATCATCATATTCTGATCTTTCGATCAGAGAACATCATCATCAGCAACTTTTGATCTTTCGATCAGAGAAACTTCATCATCATCATATTCTGATCTTTCGATCAGAGAACATCATCATTGCCAGCAACAACATCATCATCATATTCTAATCTTTCAATTAGAGAACATTATCATCATCAGCAACTTCTGATCTTTCGATCAGAGAAACATCATCATCATCATCATATTCTGATCTTTTGATCAAAGAACATCATCATCATCAGCAACAGCATCATCATCATACTCTAATCTTTTGATCAGTACGTCATCATCATCATACTCTGATATTTTGATCAGTATGTCATCATCATCATACTCTGATCTTTCAATCAGTATGTCATCATCATCATCAGCAATAACCTGCAATCTACAAATCAAAGAAAAAAAGTATTTAAATCACTTGTGGACTTAAAGTCCAAGGATGATACAATCCCACCACATTCTCGACAACCGAAGTTACCGTATTGATTATGGGAGAATTAGTCCCTATAAATTTAGGACTAATTCCAAGGACGACGCAATCCTACCACATTCTTGAGGACCGAAGCCAACGGATTGATTACGGGAGAATCAGTCTCTATCACTTTAGGACTATGTCCAAGGATGATGCAATCCTACCACATTCTTTAGGATCGAAGCCACCGGATTGATTACGAGAGAATCAGTCCCTATCACTTTAGGAATATGTCCAAGGATGATGCAATCCTACCACATTCTCGAGGACCGAAGCCACTAGATTGATTACGGGAGAATCAGTCCCTATCACTTTAGGACTATATCCAAGGATGATGCAATCCTACCACATTCTCGAGGACCGAAGGCACCGGATTGATTACAGGAGAATCAGTCCCTATCACTTTAGGACGATGTCTAAGGATGATGCAATCCCACCACATTCTCGAGGACCGAGGTCACCGGATCTATTATAGACAGATGTCCCAGGATGATACAATCCCTCTTCATTCTCGAAGACTGAGGTCTTCGGATCACTTTAGGGAAAGTGCCCAGGGATGATACAATCCCACCATGTTCTCGAGGACTGAGGTCACCATATCTATTGTGGACAAATGTCCTAGGATGATACAATCCCTCTTCATTCTTGAGGACCGAGGTCTTCGGATCACTTTATGGAAAATGCCCAGGGATGATACAATCCCACTGCAACATCACTACTCCCCCTTTTGAGGAAGGTCTTTTCGAACAACACCAAGCTTGTCTCGAAAGTGTTCGAACTCTACTTGAGGCAGAGGCTTTGCCAGTACATCATCATCCAAACCATCATCATCTACATCTTCAGTATGTGAATACTGAACTATCACCATCTATATCTCCAGTATGTGAATACTGAAATATCATCTATATCTTCAGTATGGGAATATTGAAATCATCATCATCTATATCTTCAGTATGGGAATACTGAAATCATCATCATCTATATCTTCAGTATGGGAATACTGAAATAATCATCATCTATATCTTCAGTATGGAAATACTGAAACATCATCATCTCTATATTCAGTATAGAAATACTGAATCACAATCATCTGCATCTACTGTATCATCATCTGCATCTTATCTTATATGTAGAAATACCAGATTTCTATGTGTTACGTCGGAACACAGGGTTCTTTGTCATCACAACTATGGTTATCACATAGAATCATTGTAGTATCCATCTTCAGGTCAAAGAGACCTAATATCAGCTTCTGAAGCCATATGGCTTCACAACTTAGTAGAGCAATCTGCTATGTATTTTGCTTCAACCGTGCTAAGAGAAACACTGGACTATTTCCTGCTAAACCATGAACTCATAGCAGACCTCAAACAAAAGCATCTACCTAATGTGATTTTCCTATCTGAGATACTTCCATCCCAATTTTCATCTATGTATCCATATAATCTATACTCATGGCTACCATCATAGTATAGACCAAAGTCTATAGTCCCTTTCAAATATCTCATCACATGTTTTGCAACTACTAGGTGAACCCATCTTGGTTGAACAAGATATTGACTTAAGGTGTTCACAGCAAAACAAATGTCTGGTCTGGTATTTTTTAAGTACATCAATGACCCAATGATCTGTCTGTAGTGAGTCACATCCACTAACTCTAATGAGTCATCAGCTAACAACTTCAGGTTGGAGTCCATGGGTGTGTTCATGACTTTGCATTCCAACATATTGAATCTCTTCAATATCTCTACCGCATACTTTCCTTGGTTGAGAAATATTCCTTCTGAACTTTTCCATACTTCCAGACCTAGGAAATAATGCATTAACCCAAGGTCTTTCATCTCAAATTCTTCTACTAGTTTCTTCTTGCTTTCCATGATCTATTTCTCATTCCCTGTCAAGAATAAGTCATCCACATATAGTAATAGAATGATAGGTTCATCTTCTTCAACCTTGCAGGAAAGGTTAGGATCGAATTTACTCTTGGCAAATCCCATGCTCATCAGGAAGCTATCTATTCTTCCATACCAAGCTCTGGGAGCTTGCTTCAGGCCATAGAGGGCCTTCTTCACCTTGCATACTTGATTCCATCTGTCTTCAACTTCAAAGCCTCGTGACTATTCAATGTAAAACTCTACCTCAATCATACCATTAAGGAAGGCTTGTCTTTACTTCATCATGGAAGAAACTACCATGATAGTTTTGAAGGAAGTGTACCTTGCTTCCTGGAGTAAGTGTCTCTTCATAATTAAACCTCTAGCCACAATTCTTACCTTACTTCTATCAGCAACATATATTATCTTGCAAATCCATTTGGAAGATACCACATTCTTGCTTTCTGGTTTGAGTACTATATCCCAAACATCATTCTAGTATCATAACATCTTCTATGAGTTTGTCTTCTTAGGTCATCAACATATCCTAGTATTCTACATTCAACCTTGAAGGTTGGAACCCACTTTACTCTTGGTAAAGTCTCGATCCATCACGAAGCTATCCATCATGTCGTACCATGTCGAACTTAGATATAATTTTCTGTAGTCACTCCCCCTGAAGTGGAGTATCATCTTCCCTCTTCATTCTGTACAGGTGGTTCTATGCTTGATATATACTGGTCAATAGAGTATGTCATGTCATAGTTTATTCTTTCTGAGGCAAATCATGAACCTTGCTTTGTACACTTGTTCTTGTAGATCCATATGGAAGATACTACGTACTTCCCTTTATGTCTCGAAATCATATCGTATACATCATTCCCCATGATCAACTATTATTCTTTGATCATAGCTTATTTCATAGCATTATTTTCTTCATCTTGAGTTATCTCTTGTGCCCATGGTGGTCTTCATCCTTCAAGGTGGATCTACCGCTCTCTGAAGCTATTTCTTCCGTCATGGTGTCTCTAACCCTGGGAGCTTCAGATTCATGTTTATTGGAGTGAATCTTGAATTGTCATCACTCGTTCTTTGAAACAAGTCTCATCCTTCTTTTCTTGTAGGAGGTTGTACAGGACCTTTTCTACAATTCAAATGCACCAGTTGCATGGTTAGAACTATTTCATAAAATGACAAATTCTTATGCATCATGTAACTGTATAGACAATACAACATTCATCCATATCTCACATAAACTTTCTAGATGCCTTCCATCTCTACCATGACATCATTGAGATTGTGCACTAATCCAATATGTCAACAAAGAGGTTTGATAAGTAGCAATGGAGAGTTGTATAGCACCATGAGCTACTTACCCATCACATGCATATTAGTAGTATATAGCCATTAATGCAAACAATCTATCATGCATATCAACTAAATATAATCAAATGTATAACAAAACAATATCATGAAATGACAATTGAATATTTATCTTTTATTTATTTCGTGGGTAGACTCCATCTTGATCATTTTGCTTTATCATCTTCTTCATTCGTGAAATCATCATTTCTTATCCAAATGATAAGATGAATAAGAGGTTCTTCAAGAATTGAGGTCTTCATATTCCTCATCGCTTGAGGGATCTTCTTTGAATGGTGAGAGCTTGATCTTCAATTGCTCCCATCTTCTTCTTCTCTTCTTATGAGTCGAGCTGAAAGAAATTACTTCCTTATAGAATACATTCTTTGCATGAATGAATCCCATGATCCTGGGAGGCCATTCAAGGTGGCTATCACCACTTCTGCATTCTCCACTTCTTCTTCTACCGCTTCAAGTTGTTCTGCATTCTAGATCTTCACATTCTTCAATTGTTTTCTCAAAGCCATCTTCTGATTTAAGTTCTTATATTCAAATAGCTTGATCAAGGAATCAAACATCTTCAATTTATTTAGGGAAGACACTTGTGGTACAATTTGATCTGTGATTGAATCAACAATGATCTTCTTGGCCTTGATCAAGTTCTTCTTGTGTAAGGATTTGAGCCTCATCTCCGTATGGAACTGGAACCTCTCTACTTATGTAGGTGTCCAATTCATTTTATTTAGAGAGATCAAATACTTCCATTCTTGGAAGTTTTCAACTTTACCAATCTTATCATCAAGCTTATGTGATAGATCACTTTGGAATGAGAACCTCAAATGCAAATAGCAAAAGATTAGATCTTACCGATTTGAGGTGTCTGTCCTGCTTCTAGAGCTAGCTAATTTAGGGTTTGTCAGAGAAACCCTAATTTTCAAAACTTGGAATATTTAAGATATGATTGGATAGAAATATATATCTCTTCTAATGGAGCTGTCTAATGTACTCCTTTTCTGAAAACAGTGGAGGGAAGCTCCCGGAACAGGAAGCCCTAGTTTTCCAATTTCTTCGGCAGAAATGCCTGTCACTGTTTCTGTGATATCTCTGAAATTACTTCTCCTATATGTATAAAAGTTCTCACTAAGGTAACCTCACATGTATCTAATCCAACACCACAGGTTTCATCAGTATTGGTTTCACCAATTGGGATTTATGATCCTTTTCCCACGGTTACCGTTTACAGGACTGTTCAGAACAACGAAGTTGTATGGACTTCCATGTGTCACTGTTTCATCTTCTGGTTCGGAAATTTGGACCACAGAAATTAAAGTCCGTGATATATATGGAACATCTTCCTTAATTCAATTTGGACCTCTGTATCCCAAGATATAGCAATTGTCCCCAGGTGTCCTGTTTAGGGATGAATTCTGGAGGAGGCTGGAACCCTACCTTGGAGGGATCATATCTCCCAAAATATAGCGAATATGAGGCTGAATTTTGGACACAGTGTACATCCAGATTTTATATTAGGCCTCTGCAATTTTTATCTCATGAAACTTTGCCAATCTCAGGATATAGCAAATTTACCAAAACTTATCAGTTTTAGTATTTAGGGCTTTTCTAGCTTGGGGTCAAACTAGGGTTTGACTTTCCTGGAGTTTCATCCAACCAAAAATATTGATCCAGGTCTATAAAATTCGATTTTGATGAGGAGAGCAATCTTATTCTAGGCTCACTCAAAAATTCCTCTTCAGCAAGAAGCCCTAATTTCTTCCAGGGAGAGAGGGAGAGCTATTTTGCCTTGTGAAAGCTGTCCTATTCAGGGTGGCTCTGATACCATGTTAAATTTTTATATGCTTAGCTAAAAAGATCAATATTTCATTTCATTTCCATAACAAAAGAATATAAATAGGATCACTGAAAGAAATAGTATCACAAGAACAACACAGATTTATCCTGGGAAAACCCTAAAGGGAAAAACCCAGCAAAAGCTTCCTCAATATAGATGCCCCAAAAAGGTAAAAAGGTAAAACCAACAAGGAGATCAAAAACCTGATCCTCCTCCTTCTCCAGCTACTTCTCTCCTCCACAAGTGAGCTACTCAAGTGAGTGTGTGTGTCTCAAATGAGGAGCGCTACACCTCTATTTATATTCATCTGTTCACTTAAGTTAACTCATCTGTCATGTAGGCTCGAGTTAATCATGTAGGCTCGAGTTACAAATGTAGGCTCAAGTAACCACACTGGGGTGCTAATGACCCACCTTTACAATTAGAGGGGACTGCCTCTTGACTCTTATTAGTTCTTCTGATTAGGAGCATCGAGGTACAAAGTAATACAAGTGGTTCTCCCAGTAGGACCATTGGGGACCACAAAGAAATACATATAGAATATTCTTCGAAGTTACAATATTTCAACATGAAAGGTGCATGTCCTTGTCAATGTAAAGTTAAGAATCAAAATGTCAATTTCAGGATTGTATAAAAAGAGAAAGGATTTGAAATTGAATATATGTTGGGCTATGATTAAGTTAAGGAACTTGCAGAGATGATGATACCAGTTCAAAACCCAGGGGTCTTGCTTTCCATGATAATATGGTTGACCAAAGACTTCTGAGTTGTGGATCAAGTTAATATGGCAATACTTGTTCTGTGATAATGTGGAGGTGCTGTTAAAAGGTGGCCCATGATAATGTTGTCTTCAATGTGCATGGGACTAGGTTCATTGGTCCTATATGACTTTGATAGAACAAATACCTCTTAGCCACAACTTTTCTTTATAAGGTAACATGTTTGTAAAGAAAATATTGAAAGGAATCTTCTACCCTCTTCAAAAACAAGGGTTGTCACTTTAACAACCTTCATAAGATTAGAACTAACACAGATTACCTTTTCAAATAGAGAGATGAACTTTTCCAAGAATCCATGGGATGAGTATCAGATATGTCAATAACATAAAGACTAGAAACATTCATTTCCGAATGATACAATAATGTCCAAACTGGTTTATTCTACAGTGAAACAAAAGAGATCAAAGGAATCATTTGGAGAATAAGAAAATTTCAGGGCTCAAACTTAACTCATGCCTATTTGAAATCCGCATTCTACCCGCGGCTTGGGAATCCTGCAATAGCCAGACAATAGATTGTGACAATAACTAAATGTTGTACATGGTGCATATTATTTATTGAAAAGACCACAAAAGAATACATTCCGCCAGTTATTTTCTGCAACTAATTTTTTTGTACCCAACACAAAAAGGAAATCCGTTTCCAGCTACAAGACCCAATTCTGAATCCAAAGTTTGAGGATTTGATAAGCAAGACAACAGTGACCTTTCAGGATTCAACCCTCCTAGCTCAGGTAAAACGTTCTGGAATCAACCGTTTATAACTTAGGTAATACAATTCCCAAGGATTCGCATATTACACATCATACCATTTTGGAAGGATTTTCTAGTATCTTGAAAAAGCAATGATTTCAATTATTAAACAAGACAAATTCTTTAAGATCTCCTTACAAAATTTCATGTTCTCAAATACCCATGTTACAAAAACAAAATTAATCAATAATCAATCATCTAAACAAGGATATTTCTCAGATACCCATATTACAGATACATAAATTTTCAATACCTAGACATCAGAAAAACAAGAATTTTCAATACCCATCTTATAGATGGTGAATCTTAAGATACCCTTTTAACAAAAAACCCAAATTTTCAAATAAACTTATCATTTAGAAGAAAATAATTAATACCCACCTTGGAATAAGCTCCAAAGAAGCAGTTCAACCCATCTATGCACATTTTACAAGCTTTTTCCCACTGCTAATTAAGTACTTCACATCCTCCAAGCATAACTCATTGCTCTCATCCTTTATGGAGTGTCATGCCCAACCTAAATATTCCAAATATCGCATCGATTCCCACCTTGGAAAATTTGAAAAGGACCAAAAGAAATTGCTCAGAACCCAAAATATGAATCGGTTCGTGAGGTGAAGGAAAAGTAGTTGAAAGTCATTCAACTTCCAAACCTCTTTGCAATCGGCATAACCAGACTTAGTTACTGAATTATACTCAATTTCCAAGGTATGTGAGAATAAGTTTGGACCCAAACTTATTATTAATTTAAATGAAACATAGACGCCAAACAATGCATTATAAAGTCTTTGAGGTGTATTCTTATGGACCCTTTTTTGTTGAATTTGATGCCTAATAATTTACACTTGGATGCCTTATAGTATACTCGAGTGAGAATATGTATGATGGATGTCATTATAGGCCCACAATGATCACTCATTGTAGATATGAGTGATAAGTCCAAATCTTTAATGAAAATCCCAATGATAACGATATCATTTCTTGTTTTATAAGATAAAATAAGTCTAAGTAACACAAATTTTTCAACATTGTCACGAAGGACAATGACAAATCCTTGATAGGAGTACCACAAGCTACTTAAAAAGGGCTAAGTGAAGTTGGACTTTGCCAAGGTTGAAAAAGACAATTTAAGAAAGGTAAGAAGATGAATTATAAAGGATTGAGTGAAGTTGAATTTTGACCATGTTCGAGAGATAAGGGATTATGAGATAGTGTTATTTTCATTTTTATGGAATATTAGTCAGGAAATGAACAATTATATAACAATATTATTATGGATATGAACAATTAGGTGGAAACAAAATTTTAATAAATAAATAAATATAGGTTGAAATTTTAGGAAAATGAATATTGAAAAATATATTTTAATTTAATATAAGATATTATTTTAGTTTGATATTATAGATTATTAATGAATTTAATTAAACAAAAGAAGTATTTTAAGTTTAATAAACATTAAATATGACCACGTTAGAGGCTTGCTAAATAAAATAGTTGAGGTTATAATATAATAAAACTTGTTGTCAAACAAGGGGAGACGAGCGAACGTCTGTCGCTTAAGCGATGTTATGGACTATGCGTCTCTATAGAGACGATCGTCGGGGACATTTTCATTTTTTTTTTCAAAATTTTAAACTGTCTTTCCACAAAAAAATCGATTTTCACTTATTCGTGGCAAACAATTGTGGGAATTTTGAGCCATATGTAGTAGTGGTTCTAGGGAAACATAGGTCTTTTTATGAGCCATGGTTACTGGAATTCAATATAGCCACAATGCCACTCTCAGCCATTCCATGGATTAGATTACCGAATCTGATTGTCCATTTCTACGAGAGAGATTTTGAAGGAGGAAATTGCATTGGAAAATCTCATGGTTATGATAAAAGAAGGGTTCAAGAAGGCATGTTTACCTATGCTAGAATATGTTGGAGATAGACCGAGGCAAGGGCTTTCCAAAAATGACATGGAAGGGGTAAAAAAGATGGAGACATTGGATTAGGAAAATGCAACATTCAAACATCGTTTGATGAGTTTGTTCACTTCATGGATAATTTAGTAAAATGAAAAAATTCATTGTCAAATTTGTAATTTTTTTCATTGCCGGAGTGACAACTAAAAATGCCCAAATAAATGACCAATTGTTATGTGGTCATTTTTAGTCTAGATATCCTGTGACCAAATTTGGTCATTTATCTTGGTCATCTTTATTTGGTTTTTATCCCATGACCAAAAGTGGTCATTTATCTTGGTCTTTTTTAGTTCGCTCACTTAAATTTATCAATTTTGGTCATTATCCCTTGAAAAAAACTGTGGTGACCAAAATGTTTGCTCTCCTAGTCACTAATCTCTCATTTTCCACTAGTGTTTTCTTTGAAGTTTTATTTGCATAGGAGTTGTGGTTTACACACACACACACATACACATGTGCATGCAAACACATACACACACACACTAATCCATGTGAAAGACAAGGACTATGAACCAACAAAGTGAATTCAATCATGCCCGAGAGTTATTAGGAAAATGAATATGTTCCTCCAAGAGATTTCTCAAATCCTAGAAGCAGTCGGAATCTCTGCCTTGCAAGAAGAGAAAATTTTAGCAACAAAAAAGAGCATGTATGCACTCCAAGATGTTATAAAAGAAGAACAATTCCATGAACAATATCAAGAGAAGACTAAAGAATCATGGAAGAAATTTGTTGGGGAGCAGGCACATGAATCTGAGGTTGAAGAGTATCTTAGTAGTTTATGCTTGGATCCTTTATGCACAATACAAATGATTGGAGATATAGAGGGCGTGTCAAAGGAGGACCTTCAAACCATTTGTGATGAAAAAGAAATCCAAGGGAGTAGTGACTACATTGAAAAATAGTTGTAGATAGTCATCCAGCCAAAGCACCACTTCCTTGTTCTGACCAGGACATATGAGTGTGGGACTACCCGGTAATAGAGAACAATTGATTGGAGTTGCACAATTATCCTTTTATGTACCCTGCTCTCTTCATTATTTGTTGAGTGCCTAAAATCTTGGTGAAATAGAAAACGCTAAATGAAAAATAGAAAGCTACCAAAATGAACAAGAAGTTAAAAGAGCAAAGGGATAAACACCACTCAAATAAATTAAAGACCTCAAATAAACCATAACAATAATAATAATTCTCTATATCAAATCAAGCGGATTAGTTGGATTATGATATTCAAATGGACATCAAGATACATTTTTCATATTTGGATATGAGTGTATTTCTAATAATGTTGTGCACATGGCTCCAATGGAAGTACTCCTACACTTGAGGGGAGGATTTCCTTTTTCTCAAGTATGGTAGGGTAACGAATGAATTTTAATAAATGCTATCTTCGACTTACACATAGTTCAATAGTCTATTTTATTAATAAGAAGGGTTCCCCTTAAAATACCACCTCCATCTCATTTTTTGAATAATTCCATGGAAATGAGTCTACATGCCTAAGATATTTTGCTTATCAGTATGAAATATCATGTGTATAACCTTTCATTGATCTATGTTATAGCATTATTTTCCACACTTGGTACAACATGCTTTGATGTCCTATCCATGTCCCTATGCAAACTCATTTTACCCCATTTTCTCACCATTACCCTGATGCTCTAGTGGAACCCTTAAAAAGACACACACACGCACACACACACACACACACACACACACACACACACACACATATACACGGGTCACAAGTCTACAACCCGTGTATACGCAGATTGCACCACTGTCACCCATGCACATCGAGATTTATGCTAAAAAAACAAAATATTTGGAGTTTCCCCCCATCAAGTAATGAATGACTTGATCCTTAGCCTTCCATATGTCAGGAAATGCTCCATTTCTATCCTTCACTTCCCATTGAGGGGATATATATTGAGATATTATGAAGCATTGAAGGGAGGAATAACTTTGGAGAGAAAATATGCTATAGTGGAATTGTGCCCCATTCTTATATACTAGATTCTACATCCCTTTGTCCTTGAAGTTTCCATTAGTGATATTTCCCAATATTTCCTTTGTCTTTGTGATATTTCCTTTGTATGGAGGATTGAAGTGGTGGAGGGACTTATTTTCTTGATTTCAACGAGGTGCCAACATAGGTTTCCATTTGTATCTATGTTCATATTAATAGAAATATCCATTTCTCATCCATTGCATGTGTAATTATTAATATTCTTATCCATGGATGTAATTCCTTTGTTTATGTATTGGAATTTAACATGCTAGATTAGATTCTAATGCTTTACATATATCATGTTTATATATATTGTTGTTGTTGAGGATAATCTGTAGGTAGAAGTTTGATTGAAATATCAATGGGGATATACTTCGAACAGTCTGGAATAAGGAACGCTTCTTGTCCCTTAGTGTTAGTTTCATTTAAATATTTAGCATGCTTTGAAATGGGTTCATTTCTGGTGTCATCATGTATGTTGTGGTCCACCCCAATCCATAGGATATATTCTCTGTAACATAATTGGCGAATCCACTGGGGATTTCCTTTTTGTTGGGGTTTGGATGCATGATTGGGTTGATTTTCTATCTGCTTCTCTGTGTTTTTGTTTCGTGTTTAGTAGTAGATTGATTTATTGGAAGTCCCTTGAAGTAATTTGGATTTATCTTATTTTTTACGACTTCTTCCTTTGTATACGCGGGTCATAGAACTTGCACTTGTGTATATACATGGGCTGCAGTACATACAGTCATGCACGTACACTATTTTTCCTTGAATAGTCACGTACATCTCTCGTTTTGCTTGATATTTTTATGCGTGGAGGTTTTGGGTGGGTTTTGAATATTGTTGAGTCTTCCTGGGTTCCTATGTATCTTGTTGACTGCTTCTATTGTGACCAGAGACATCTTTTTCATTGATTTTATTTGAGATCTATTCTTTCCATTTATCTCCTTTTTGTTTTATTATTATTGCATTGGCCTTCTTGGTATCCATGTCTTGCTTGGCTTCTTTTCTTCTTGCTGCAGGGTCTAAGAATTTCTAGGGTCTACTTATTGCATTATCATTGCATGTATACTAAAAATACAAAAATATTTTGTCTTTCCATGTTTATTGCATTGTGCATATGCATTGATTTGGTACTTGCACTAGGTTTGATTAGATGGAATTAGTGATCAGGATTTCATATAGGAATGATTGCATGGGAATTTGAAATGAAATTTTTCATTACATGTAGTGGCATACCCCTTTTTCATGATTAAAAACAAGTTGCACTTGGCATTGTTTTTTAGGTGTTCATATTTATTTCATTGTTGAGTCGTAACATCACTAGTTGCACATTCATTACCCTTGAGTAATGCAAGCCATTAAAATTAATGCTTAAATTAAAATTAATTACACGTTTTTATTTGATAGAGTTGCACCAACAGGCTTAGGATTGTAGAGTCTTGGAATAGGGTGTTGTGAGTAAATATTTTCAATACTATGAAACAAAACAAGTAGATGACTATCCAGGTGAGAAGTGAAATCCTTGGTATAATTAGTGTTCTTAGGAGGCTCCGCTTACATAGGATTTAAGCATGAGGCAACACACATGTTTGTGGTGGGGATAACCCCTTTCCACTTTCTGTTGAGCCCCGTAGATATTTCCAAGATCTTATTCGTATCTGGGGGATTTGAGGTACCTTTGGTGCTTTTGAGCTTTGGGATTTATTACCCTTCCCATATAGTAGATCCTGCCTATGAATTTCTTCCTCAGAATTTGTTATATTGGGGCGACCTTAGTTTCCTTACCTAGGTATCCTAGGGGGTACTTGTAGAGGTTATTATGTGAGTGTCATGGCCATGTAGGGGTCGGACAACATAGTCGTTAAATGTGTTGAGGCCGAGGGCCAATATAATTGGTTACACACCTTCACTTATAGTGTATGGGAGTCTCATTCCTCTCCTAGGTGAGACATACCTGTTGGATTAGAGAGCTCACTTATCCTCCATCTTTGCTTGTTTTCATTTGACTTATTTTTCTTAGGGGTGTTCTCTTTGTGTGCTAGTTGGATTTAGGGATCGAAATTAGTTGAGTCTTTATTATTTTGTGGAGTCATTTTGGATGGATTTATAGCACCTCACCAATCTCTATGCTTAGAAATATTATCACCTTGTAACCCTTATCCTCCTCCTCAGAATAGGACTTGATGTTCCACGAAATATTTAGTACACTGTGATTCACATAAAGTTTTCGCCATGAGTACTACATCTGAGAATTTGGAGTTCCCTCCATCTCCATCACCTGGAATGGGGGGAGGAACCATATGGATACCCAAAAATTTAGTTTATACCGAACCTCATGGGGTTGGTACTTTCCATACTACATAACCCATACTATCATATTTTATAGCTTCCCATAGGAAGTTTTCCTTCGAGAGGTCGAGTGTTCAGAATCAATATAATCCCTTTATAACATGTTCATTTACATTCTGCGTGCTCTATATCACTACTACTATCCCATCTCCTTCCACCAGTCCTAGTGCAGACCCTGGTGTTGTATTCGAGGGCATCACAACCCCTTATCTTGCTCATAGGATTTTGAGTGGTCATATTCCACCCTCTGCTCCATTTGTGGGGGGATTTTCACTCCCTTCATCTGGTCTTAACACTACTGTTCACTCTCACAGAGGTGATAGTGGATATGTTATTTTTTGGGCTATGACCTACATTATATCTTGTGTCCCATTGTCCATTGCACCCTTTCCTTCAAATGTTTTTCTTATGTCTAACCCTCCTTATATCCCGCATGGTCCCTTGGGAAGTAGTGCTCCATATAAATACATTGTCCCCTCATCATCTGGCACAATTATATACAAAGATTGCATTCCTCCTCATGTGTCTGGAGGGAAACCAACTTATCAATCCTATAACTATGGTTATATGGAACCTTCTTCTCATGGAATACCTAATTATCAAATCCTCGTGCATCCTTATATGGGCCATATTGGAGGTGGTTATTATTCGACCAGTTAAGGATACGAGCTTTATCCGAATCAACCTTATATGAACCAACCTTTTTAGATAGCATGGAACCATATGGCACACCTTAGTCTCCCTTTTTTTTCTACTTTAAACCTACCTAACCTTTCAAATTTTACCAACGATATGGTATCTCATGATCCGATGTGGTTGGTTGTTCCTGATTCCTTATTGACCTTCACCTTTGCTTATGAGTGTCGATCTCAATATGCCAATGTCCCTCTGCATAGATTTTGGAGATGAAGGGAGTGGACATCCTTGAGGATAGAAAACCCCCAAAGTTGGAATACCATTAACATTGAGCTGAAACTCAACGCCCACCCAATAAAAACCGACATGTAGGAAGAACTCGTACTATTAAAATTGAGTCAAACAATAAATTGGTCTGTATCTGGTGTAGCTTAAGGGTTTCTCCATGCTCACAAGCTAGATTTCTAGTTGTGTCAAGGAAGGGGTTCACTGAACGAATGAGAGATGCATCCTCTACAACCTTAAAACCTCCTCTGTGACCTCATGCCTAGTTCGTGGGTGAGGTAAGTGAAAGGTGTATATTTTCTTTGTCGCGACGGAGGGAAGGTAACATGGATAGTTTTAAATGTTTGTTCTTTTTTTAAGGTTTATTATTTATGTTTATTATTTTTAATGTTTATTAATATTTTAATGTTTATTAATATTTTAATGTTTATTATTCCTTTAATGTTTATTAATATTTTAATGTTTATTATTACTTTAATGTTTATTATTATGATGATGACGTTGATAGCGAAATTATCATTATCGTTGTAGTCAAAAGGTTATCATGATCATTTCCTTTATGGACATCATCGTCATCATAGAGAACATCATCGTTAATCGAACCTTTCTTGAAAACAATTTGTCATATGAGTGTAATATGGTGAGCATTTTGAAGTTTGACCCACGTGTCATTTCTGTTCTGTCACTATAACGATGAAATATTCAAAGTGTGGTTAATGCCATGATAATTTTTCCATGAACCTATGGCCTAGTTCATGGGTGAGGTAAGTGAAAAAAATCCTATGAAACCTTGGAACCTTCTATGTTACCTCGAGCCTAGTTCGTGGGTGAGGTAACGGAAAAACCTCCTCTGCAACCTTGGAACCTCCTCTGAGACCTCAGGCCTAGTTCATGGGTGAGGTAAGTGAAAGCTATAAATTTTGTTTGTCGTGACACGGGGAAGGTAAGACATATATTTTTAATTTTTTTTTTAATGTTTATTAATTATCATTGTCACCGTAGTCAGCAAGATTACCATGATCATTGTCTTTATGGCCATCATCGTCATCATAGAGAACATCATTGTCAATAGACTATTTCTTGAAAAATATTTTTCATATGAGTGTAATATGGTGACCATTTCTAAGTTTGACACATAGAGGATGCATAGTAAATATCATTTCATGGTTCTTATTTCCTATTCCATTCTCAAAGGCCATACTACAACATGAAAAACCAAAATAGTGGGTGAAGGTATGAAGGTATTGTGAACTAAGGTGGTTTATTCTTGTTTTTGGGAGCTATGAGTATGGAAGGGATTTCTTTTTCATGCCTAGGGATACATCCATTATCGGGAAGACTTTCAACACATTTACAGGGAGCACAATATGAGTGCTGATGTTTTATCCAAGGAAGCACTTTCTCTTGAGATGACAAAACTCTCCTATATTGAGATGTTGGATGGATGGTCTATTGGGAGTGATACCATCCTGTTATTTTAATTTATGTTATTCAAAATACTTGTTGTGGCTTACTCATATTTCTTAGAAAATATTCACATTTTTTTGAGCCTTTGACTATGCTCTACGGACTGCTCCTTTTGATGAGTTGTTTTCATGGAATATAAATGCCTTAGTTCAGGGGTATTTCACTTTACCCCATAGGTGATTCCTTGGATAAGACTTCAGGGCTCATTATGTGCTTCTTTGGACTACGTGGAATGTCTTTTTGTTGCTAGATTAAGGCTTGCTTTTATACACCCTTTGATGATGAGCTATAGGATAGTTTTTTGACATAGACTAGGTACTTCATATTGACAGAAGTATAATATATAAGATATTTTTGAAATTATTAAAACCAATTGAAAATGTAATTTTGAAGTTATAGAAATTTTTTGTTGTTTTTACAAGTTGGGATTCCATAATAAATTTTTGTTCTCTGTATCTTGTTGATTCTATTTGTCATTTATTATTTTAAAAGTGGTTAAAATTGTGAAAAAGATAACAATACTGATTCACCCACCCCCCCTTTCAGTATTGTCTAATATTGTATCATTTCAATGATTATGGTTATTAATGTTTGTGTTTTCATTACTTTAATGATTATTAATGCAACTCTCTATTTGATAGTACTGTGCTGATTAAAAAAATTAATATAGCTATATTTGTGCTTTTTACAATGTTTGTTCACTTTTGTTGCATAACTTATTTTTGAATATGTGTGACATCTTCCAAGGACTATAAATATCCTCAAAGGGGCTGGACAACCCATTCTGAGTTAACCTGAGGAAGATGAGATGACCACATGATATTCCTTATCTAGTGATGATGATTATGAGCTTCCACTATTTGAATGAGACACATGAGACGTATGAACACATAAAATTAAGAAAGCCGGGTAACCTACCCTCACATTGAACTGATGTTAAAACGGTCTTGTCCTTTTTTCCATGTCATAATCCCCTTTTATAAACCTTTATATTCCTTTTTTCAATGTCATCATCCTTTTCCATCAACATCCCTTTTCCTTTACTGTTGTACCTTTCATGGGAATCCTGAGCTTATAAAGTAGTTCACATAAATTTATTTTAGAAAATACCTACAAAATAGCTTCCTTAGAGTGGTTAATGTTGACAATGATGTTAAGGAAAATTTTCATGGGTCATTCCTTATTTCACATATGTGCAATTTGACTTGTACTACTTCCTTATTCAGATCCCTGTATACATGTGTAAAAGTAACTTGAAAGAATTTATAAGTTGCTTCTTTGAGATGAGTAGCCAAGGCCCGCAGAGATATATTCCCCCCCTTGATGTTTTGATTTGGAAATTACTTTCCAATGAGCTAGGTGAAACCTAACCTTGTCATATTTTATGTGCTATGAGTAGTCAAAACACAACCTCTAAATTTTATTTTTTATGCCTTTGGGACAATGAGAAAGTATAACTAGTAAACATGAATTTCTTTGAGAACATCATTAACAATATTCATTCTACTTCCACGTGATATCCACATGTGATACTAGAAATTTATTCGATGTGTAATCCTTCCTATCAATCAACCTCGATCCTTGATGCCATATCCAAGGGGTTTAAGAAAAAATCTAAGGTACTTCAATCCATCATGAATTTTAGCCCTCTAAAAAAGTGAAGATTTGTAGTGCACCTATGATGCCATGATCAAGCATACAATTGAAACAAATAAAGGATTTATGGAAATGCATCTCCATCCAAGTGGTTGTATAATATAGTTGGAGAATATATTTATAAGCTCAGGATTCCCATAAAAACTTTACTTTAGCTGTACCTTTAAAGTGTTTAACGTTATCGTTGAAATTCCCATGAAATCTAAGGACATGCCCGCATAATTAATGTATCAACAATCATCTAGTAAATTCATAAAAGGTAAGTATGCATCAATGACAACATCACAATGCTGCTTCACTTTATTTTCTTTTCTTTATCTAACCATACTCCTTCCCCTATCAATATGTAGACTAATTTCTCTCCCTAAAACCTTGATGGTCTGTTCATCTCAAGATATTTAATTTGTCTCCCATATATCTTCATAATCGATGAAAAGTAATATCTCACAAATGTAGATTTCTACAAACATATTGTACCTAATTTATTTTTGCATTTTACTTCATCTATTGCTATGGATTCCTACAGGCATTATTCAACCTTTTGTGCATTTTTGCAGGCATTTTTATGGACCTGTGTGCATATGTTTGATGCCTGTGGGAATTTTATAAGGTAGTGCGGGCATTTTAACAGTCCAATGGGAATTTACAAACTGGATGTAGGGAATTTCTCAATAGGATGCATACATTTTTACAAATCAACTGCTTATCCAATTTGGAGAGTTGATGTAAGTGTATTATGAAACTTAAATGTGGGCATATATAACTAGCTATGGGAATTTTTATAGGCCGCAGGCATTTTTACTCTATTTCCATGTGTGCATTTTTATTTCTCTATTTCCCTGTGGGAATTTTCAACTAGATGCAGGAATTTTTACTCTCAAGTGCATGAATATTTGAGGCTTGAGGATATTATTGAGGCCTGGATGGCATTTTTCTCCTCCACTTACAGACATACTAGGGACCCTACACTTACAGACATATTGGTGACCCTACATGCATTTTAATGACATCTCCTTCACTCATGCGAACATTTTTCTTATGCCTGCATGCATTTTTCTGAAGCTTTCCTGCAAGTATTGCATTATGCATACAATACTAAGATAAAATTCCCAAAGCTAGTTAAACATGCCCACAGGGAAATTTTGAACCTTTTTTTGCATTTTTGCAGGCATTCTTTACATCAACTAGGAGGATGAGCCAAAAAATGTTTTGAATACTTATTTTGTACTTTGCAAGACCTGTCCACATTAGTTGCTTTATGCATTCTTGCACCCTTGCGTTGACCTTAAGAGCCCTCATTAGGTGCCATCCACCATATCTCTACCTTATATGACATTTTTTTTAGTACTTTGTTGTTGTTTTTTATTGCGAGTTGGTCGTACTGCTGTGCTTCTACTGTTTTTTTCTTGTGAGGGTTCGATGATCTATTTTACCTTCTTTTCCAATTATGGGTTCTCTGCTTTCACAAATATGTTGGTCTAGTTAAGTCTCATGCACATAACCTAACTGTAAGAGGTTGAAGTCTGTTTAGTAGAATTTTTTCTAAGGATAAGGGATATCTGCCTTAACATCCTATGTTGAGTTTATAATTGGTTCAGATTTTATATATCATGCTAATGTTATGTATTGTTGTTTTTCATTAACAACTTATATATGATATAGATCACTACTCTTATTATTGTTATTGTTTTAAGTACTTTAATGGTTATTGTAACTCATTGTTTCTGGGACATGCTAGACATGAAGGATATTGAGGTATGCTTTTTCTATGCTGGACATGCTTGTCTAATTATTTCAGCTTTGAGTTTAAATATTTGGGAAAAATAAATATAAAATACAAATGAGATGAATCTACCTGATAGTTTGCAACTTTTCTCAAAATGAGTTCAAATGTGCATTAAACTTTTTTATTGATATTGTGTCTTTAGAGTGGCACCTCGTGTAGTCTAGTGAATTAAAATACAAAGAAAGTCTACTCCTGGTATATGACTAGGATGGGGTGCTACTGAGGTAAGTAATTTTGAATTTTATCCTATTGAAGCCTTTGAGCCTGAACTTTTGGTGAATTTTCAAATATGGAGTGTGACATTTTTTTTCATTTTTTTTTTCACTTTTAGAACGTTCAAGGTGTTTTTTGTTGTTTAAAGTCTTTTAACACACAAACAGGTCATATCTGGGCCTCACTCCCTTTAGTAGCTTTTAATTTTACTGTGGGATATGGTAAGGTATGTTATGGTAAGTCAAAGGGTTGGATAAAATCTAGTTTTAATGTCTTGAAAATAATAAATTTATTTAGAACCAAAGTGAAACTTACTAAATGTCGGTTTTTATTTTTTTTGCAAGTATGTTCCATTTAAGGGATTTTGTATCAACCTAGGGTGAAGAGTATTGTGCTTTGATCTAACTTTTATCTTTTTCCGCTCAAAGGCTCAATTCTGTATTGTAGAAAGGTTGTTTCCATGATATGATTGCATTTATTTTTGTTTAACAAACATAAAGTACATATAGTAATAATGATAAGATTCAAATGGCACATTTATTTTTTCTAGGAAAAATCATCGTTTCTATTCGAGAAGATGAGAAATTAATTTCCTAATCTACTCCTGCTCTTTCAAACCATTAAAAAAAAGAGCTCTTTATTGAATCCCTCCAAAAATAGATTCCTAATACATATTCATCTTGATGTTTGTGAATTAAAAGAGCACAGAGACACCCCCTTAACTGTCTTGTATTTAGTCCTATACATTTCTATAAAAGTACTATGTGTTGGGACCTCTATATGCTAGTTAATTAAAACATAACATGCATAAGGCTCAATATAAATTGTCAACCCAGGGAACTATTTTATTTCAAAGTTAATTTGCATTGTATATGCTTAAACACTAAGTAGTTGATACTCTGAATAAATTTCCCTACTTATATGTTCAGTCAAACTCTCCCCATCATTAATCTAATTGAAATCATCTACCTAATAATTCAGAATTATAATGACCTTCCTACAACTCCAATCCAGGGATGGACAGAATAGGAAATAACAATCTAGACTTACCTTTCTAGAAATTTAAATCCTAATTTACCAGACTACATAAAGATCCATCAAAACTAGTTACTTCAATCTTTAATTTAAGAATTGAGAATACAGGAATTGAACCAACAAGTATGATTGCAATGAGACTAAATTAACACAATCCAAGGAAGACAAGTAAATGGAAAGAAACTGGGGATGAGCCTAACTATTATAGCTACCACAAAATTGTACAAATGGAAATTAACCTACACAGTCGACTGTCACAGAACACCACTGCAGCTTACAGGAAATGTAAATACAGATCATTCAAGGAAGAACACAATAATTTCATTACTGTTTCAGCCACTGTAAATGAATTTAATTACCACAACATTCACACCACACGAAAAAATACATTAAATTCCTAATTAAATCAACAATATCTGCAGGAAGGCGGGCCCAACCTTCGAACAAAGACGTCGGAAGCTAACACAAGTTAAACGCCAAGATCTGAAGAATCATACTACTTGTATTAAACGATAGGTTGAAATAGTTGCTGTCACAACTTATACAATAAGATTAATAATTTTCCAACCCCTGGCTTGGAATAGTTTCCAATATTTATACATCACAATCGTAACTTCTACCCACGGATATCGAGAAGCCATGAAGATCTTTGATCTTCAGGATGCCCCATTTACGATACATTGTTATAGCTGTGGGCAAGATAGAAGCAGAAAATATAGGAACTCTATTAATTGAGCCAGCAATGAGATAACAGGATCAATGTAGAAGATGTTCTGTCAGTTGCAGCTACCCTCGAGTAGCGGCGCATTGTTGCATCTGAGTCTATTCCAGCCAAGTCTATTGTAGCCACCCTTGTATAGATTGCGTGGAATAGTAACCTTTGACTATGTCCCTTGTACAGAGATGGAATCAGTGGTGATCAACTTAACAATGAATTTACATCTCTCTCTTGACTCATTCAGCCTACTACACCTGCATCGTTTACATCTCGAACTATATTTATAAAATCACCATATGTTAGCATAATCCAAGATATAGAGTCCTAATTACAACAATCATAAGTATTAATAAGATAAAACAATAATTCACCATACCTTTATGCATTAAGGGATCAAGTGAAGGAAAACATCTATTTGGTGCATATAATGGAGTAAGATAATGCAAAAAGGGGTTGGTAAATGTGGTAAAAAAGGGGTCATTTCTATGCCCAACATCTCCCCCCAATTGTCTGGTTGCATGTCCCTATGCAACAACCTCCATTAGTCTGAATCTAAATCTAACATTGTGCTTCATTCATGGAGAGATGAAAATCTATAAGGGAGTCCAGGTGATCCCTATTCTTTGACAAATCCATTATAGAAAAACCAATATCTCTAACACCTCTCCTCTTCTGCCTTTGTCACTGAGAAATATCCCCTGTATGGTTTTGTTGGCCACCAGATGAGAGGGAATTTGAATTTGACTCCCAGCTAATTAACTCCACATTCCTTTATACAACCCACGCATCCCTCAACACTGGAAAGTGCATGTTTAAAATTCCTGTAATAGTAGGGGTCTCTATTCTTCAAGGTTGAAGAGGCAGCTTGCCATCTATGTTGGCTACCTTTCAAAGCCAATTGTTGATGCTTGGAAATCTAGCTGACATAGGTAGAGATAAGCTTTTTTTGAAGTTCCATCATCTGCTGATTTTTGATGGGACATGTGAGCCTATGCTACTATAGATCAAGGATAATATGAGGGGATAGAGGTTCACTTCGAAACCAAAGCTTAGAGTGGGACTCATTATGAGAAAAAGTTTGGAAGGATCTTTCCCACAGAATAGGATTGCTAAAAAAGGAGGAAAAAGCCCTCAGCTGAACATCACCTAAGAAAGGGGTGGGATTCAAATGGTGATCCAAGGGTTAAACCAGCTCATGTAAATAAATCTCACAAAGCAATTTCTGCTCAACAAAATCACTTTCGAGAAATGTTTCCAGAAATTTAGCCAAGGTTGCTATTTCATAAGGCCTCCCTTCCTTTACAGCCTTCAGTTTAAACCAAATGAACTGTTCAAATAAGAACACAGGGTACAAGGATGATGGTTCTATGGTACTTAACAGTTCTTGGGAGATAGTGTATAGCTGGTCTTTCCCCACCTGCATGGATTTGAAATTTTTCAGCTCCTTTAGTTATTTCTATATCTCCTCCCAGTGAAATTTTTGGAACATTAGTTCTTCTGCCCATCTTTCCCTCAATTCCCTGATGGTCTTCCTTAGTTCAGCAAGGGGAACCATTCCTTCTTAATACCTCTCCACCTGACTCTTCCACTTTCTCACTTCTATTCTTAGGAGTGAGAGCTCTTTGGTCAACCTTTGGTATTAATTCTTCACACTGATCTAGGAACTAAGATTCAATCTCATCAAAGAATTATTAACAATTACTCATGAAATGGAAATAACTGGAATACCCAATAGGTTTCCTCTCTATATATTATATAAACAATAAAGGATTACAATACCATGCATGAGCAAATGGCTTAACTCAATGAAGAATTCGAATAACTAAGGGACAATTCGAATTCCCATG
>LPNX011121701.1:2039004-2105363 GCA_001517045.1 Pseudotsuga menziesii
AGATAGTGGTTTAACTAGGCCAATTTGACTGAAAGAGTGTGTATGATGGTAGATGTCTCCAACATTTGGATCCCTTCATCTTCAGCATGATCTTCATTATCAAAATCCAGATTGACAAAAATTTGTGAAAGTTGAGTCCATACCTTGCCACCTGATGCTTCAGCTTGAACATTATGCACTGCCTGCATGGGTACTCCTACAATAACTTCTAGGGATGCTGGTTATTGTGTAACATCATCCTCTCTTTGAAATTATCCTACAACAACCTCAAATTGTATAGGTGCCTCTAAAATAACTTCTGGGGATGTTGGTTCTTGTGTAAAAACACCCTGTTCTTGAAATTCTCCTCCAGCAACCTCAGCAGCCAATTGTGAAGGTGTTGGTTCTTGTGTGACAACCTCTTCTTGAATTTCAATCCCCACATCTGCCTGATTTTTAGCTCCAACTTTGACAAGGAGATGCAAGGCTACTGGTTCTTGTGTATCAGAGCCCTGCCATTCTATTTCTTCATGCTGCTGGGGTTGTTCTTCAGTTACTTTCATGTCTTATGCAATATGAAGCTATTATTTGAGAATTTCAATATCCACCGAGGACTGTGATTGCATTTGTTCATCCTCTCCTAGATCTAGATCAAGAATTATGTCCACCTTGGGATTGATTTCTTCTTGTTGCATGAGAGTCTCAGCAGAAATTTATGAAGATGTTGGTTCTTGTGTGACAACATCTTGTTCAACTTCATCATTGTCCTACTATTGAGGTTCTATCTCTATTAATTCTATGCCGCGAGATGGTTCAAGAGTCATAGCATAGACTTCTTCATTAAGATCAGGAATATTTTTAGTCTCTGGTTCATCTGCCTTAATTTGGGTGGAAACTTCAACAAGAATGTTCGAGCATGTTGGTTCTTTTGTATCAGCACCCTGTCTATCTACTGCTTCCATTTGCTGAGGTTTCTCTTGGGGAGCTTCACTATCCTTCCCATCAAATTGTCCCAAGAGCACTTCTATTTCTTCTGCTGGTTGTGACTATAATTGTTCATTTTATCCCTTTTCTATACCAGGGATCATTTCTATTTCCATTTCTTCTGCATCCCTCACTTCCACCTTAGGTGCTTCTTGTCCTTATTCTTCCATAGCTACTGGTATGGGTTGTTGTGTCATAAAGGCATGAACTATGAATTTCAACTGGTTAAATATCTCCCCACACTCAGGGCAGACCACTTTCTCTACCTCCTCACCATCCTCAGCAGGAGGTGATCCTTCTAATTGGTCCGTAGCTTCAACCAGTGTGTGCAAATTCCTTTCTACCTGCTTCCTGCAAGCCTCCTTCCAGTTTTCTAGTTCTCTCCGAAGCATCTATATGTTTTCCTTCACTAGACCATTTTAGTGCAAAAGTCCCTCGATTTGAGGTTCCCCTGCAACCAGTTCCTTTGGGGCATCATTTGCTTTGGGTCTCAAAATGGGGAGTTCAATCTGTTCTTCTAGGTTTTCCCATCTTGCCCGTGCTATAATCGACCTAATTCTTTTTCTTCTTATTGGCGTGGTTCCTGCACCTCCTCTTTTTATCTTCTTATTTTCTTTCATGGTGCAGGAATCTCTAGATTTACAGCTGATGTGGAAGAGATGTCTCCTATCTCAGCATCCTCCTTTTCTTCTTCAATTAGAGTCCCCCCCATTCAGGGGAATATTCAATGGTCAATACCTCTACATTTTCTTTTGTTATCGTGGCTCTAACAACCTTAGCTTCAACTATTGCAACATCCAATGCTGCTCCAATTTCAACCTCTGTTGCAAGAGCTCCCACATTATTTAATATTTCCACAGGGTTTTCTCTTACATTTTCCTCCAATTCCTTTGCTTGGTCATCTGACTGATCATCCGGTCCAGTCTTAGCTCCCCCCCCCAACTAAATTGGAGGGACTCCAGTCCTCTTGTTTTTCTTCATCTCCCCCCAACTGCACATTTTCATGCTCCTCTTGGATTTGAACGTCCCCCAAGAGTAAAGGTACATCCACTTCTTCTTCTATTGGAACACCAGCCAAAAGGACGGGTTCCTGGTTTATTTGAGTTTGACCTGTGAATTGCTCCCGGGTTTGGTTCATCTGAGCTAATGACCTTAAGATTATTAATTTGATTAGGCTGTGATGGGTAAGGGAGGAGTTTGGATGCTTGGTCATTCTCAAAAACCCCTCCATATGGTTTAGGTATTTAAATAGATAAAATCAAATATTAAGTAAGGCCCTATGGTGTAAATGAGATAGTAGAGGAAGTTCAGAGTAATAGATAGTATGATACCTACCTTCGTAGGTGATATAATTTTTGAGGAAGACTATTACTTGATCCCACAACCGAGGTAGTGATTGTAACACTATCCCTCGCCTTAACAAATGAATTTGTTCCCCCTCTATCAAAAAATCCTGTATTGCGGAAACATTGGGAGTTCTTCGACTAAACCAGGCTCTTCCTAATCGAGGAAGGACGGTGAATTTAGCCACCATTGCTTCAGAGACTTCTATATGTAAACCCCCAAACTCTAAGTGGGTTTCTATAATATTTAAAGCACATTATAGAGCTGTCTCTCGATGGAACCCATCCAGGCATTGGAAAAATGCAGTCCATCCCAGAGCTTCAAAAATAGCAAAAATTTCAGCATTTATTCTCAATTATTTCATATTTGGAGGTTTGTGCCGAGATGGGATACCCATGTTCGTTTGCCTTTTGAATTCTTTATCAGCCCAACAAATTGTAGGTCCCGACAATGGAGGTTAAAGCACAGAGTATGCATGAACATATGAGATTGTAGTTGGGTAAATTCAAAAAGTTAAGACAGCCATGAGCATGGAATTCTTGGTAAAATTTGTCCCAATTTAGGAAAGGGTGGAAGTTATAGGATAAGCTTGAATAGCCATTAATTCGAGCGAGTTGGCAGTTAACAATATGTGGGTGTAATGATGGGCATGAAAAGGTAGGCATGATTAATTTTGTCAAATATAGTTAACACTTAATCAAGTAGATAATCAAAACCATACCTTCGTAAATATGCTATGAACCTTGACCTTTGAGAATAATAAAGCGTGTGAAATGAAACCATTTAAAATTAAACATTTTTGTAGTCGTGCTGTCATGATCTTTTCTTCCGGTGGACTAAAAACCATCTTGTCAATCATGATGGGAACATAATGAAATCTATGATGTAAGTCAGAATCACCGGTAGCGGAAATTCTGGCCAGTTGCGCGGAACGAGAAAAGGACATTATTTTACGGTGTTATAGCTGTAAAGAAACAGAAAAATAGGCAAGGTTTTATGGTGTTGTAGCTGTGTGAAACAGAAAAAGGGTGTTTTTTTACGGTGTTGCGGCTAAAAATAAACAGAAAAATAGGCTAGGTTTTATGGTGTTGCAGCTGTGCAAAACGGAAAAAGGGCATTTTTTTTACGGTGTTGTAGCTACAAATAAACAGAAAAATAGGCAAGGTTTTATGGTGTTTTAGCTACGTGAAACAGAAAAAGGGAATTTTTTACGGTGTTGCAGCTGCAAATAAATAGAAAAAAAGGCAAGGTTTTATGGTGTTACAACTGCACGAAATGGAAAAAGGGCAATTTTTTATAGGAATTGAAGCTACGATTGACTGTTCATTGTTTATTTTTCTTCAAGGAGTTTCCTTCTGAAGCAGGAAGTTGCAAAAGGCCTCCCACGATTGTTAGACCCATTCTGACCATTGCCCCTCAGGTACATCCCTACACATATTCTTAAAAAAATGGATCAAGCGCAAAGGAAAAATAAAAACAAAAACATCAATTTATTTATGTACAAAAATTTGTGTGGGAATCACAGTGATTTTCTAAAGATTGATAGGGGCAGAGAAAGATTCCTACCCTTGTTCTAACTAGTATTCTGGATCACCTGCAATCTGTGAAGTGAACACGTCCTTCGAAATGGGCTTGTGGTACAGTTGCATCCTATGACCATTAGCAAATAATGGTGCGTGATTCTCATCAATGGTGACAAGGCGGACTGTACCGTTGTAAAATACTCTGTCTATCAGATATGGGCCCAACCATATTGTACGTAACTTACCTTTGAAGTCCCTTTTGAATATTGAATCGTATAATAATGCCTAGTTTCCTTCACAGAAGACTCTCTTTTTGATGAATCGATTGTGCTAGTTGGATATCTATTGCTGAATTAATATTGTCTGATCCAAAATAGCTAAACACTTCTCATCAAGTTCATTTAATTGATTCAATCTACTCCTCTGAGCTTCAGTCACATCTAAGTTTACCTCCATATCTATCTTCAAGGTCTTGATTTCGAATTCGATGGGAAATACAACGCTTTTTCCATACACCAAGTCATAAGGAGAGAAACATGTAGTATTGCGCCAAGTAGTATGATATACCCAAAATGCTTCCAGAAGTCTTTTAGCCCAGTCTCTACGATGGCTCCTGGTTGTTTTGGTAAGGATAGCTTCAATAAATTTGTTAGTGCTTTCCACCTGGCCATTGGCCTGGGGATGGTATGTTGAAGCTATCCAACATTGGATATGGTACTTTTGTAGAAAAGCTTCAAATTTACGTGACACAAACTGAGGTTCTCCATCTATAACCACTTCCTTGGGTACTCCAAAATGAGTAAAGATTTCTCCATACAGGAAATCAATTACAACCTGGTTATTGGCTTTCACCAAAGCCACAGCTTCTACCCATTTTGTCATGTAGTCAGTACAAACTAAGATGTAGTCTTTCTGCCCGGAATGAGGTTTGATAGGGCCAACAAAATCTAAGGCCCATCTGTCAAAAGGTTCAACCACCAACTTTGGTTGAAGAGGAATTTGATCCAATTTGTTAGGTTGGCCCATCCTTTGGCAGCTGTCACAACAATGGACATACTTTTTCGCATCCATGAAAATTGTTGGCCAATAATAGCCCATTCTTAGCACCTTATGACTTGTCCTCATATCTTTGAAATGTCTCCCACATGGCTCATCATGGAAGGCCTTCAGAATATGGAAGATTTCATCTTCTCTTACACATCTTCTGATCTCAAGATCAAGGCCTCTGTAGAAGAGATGACCACCTATCCAGCAATACCTGGCACTTTGTTGAATAATTTTCATCTTCTCTTTTTTTGACAAATGTGCCAAAAGCTTCCTTGTAACCAAGTAGTTAGTGACATCTGGATACCAAGGGGAATGAGCTGAAACTGCAAATAAATTTTCATCTGGAAAAGAGTCCTCAACAGGAATATTATCATCACTATTAGTAAAAAAAGAGAAGAAATCAGCAACAACATTTTCTTTTCCAGGTCTGTCTATAATAGTAATATCAAATTCCTATAATAATAATAGCCATCTAGTTATCCTAACATTTGTAACAGGTTTATTCATTATTTACTTGATGGCTGAGTGGTCAGTGTGTACAAAGGTGGGATATCCAGTGATGTAGTGTCTAAATTTCTTAATGGAGTAGACAATGGCTAAAAAATCCTTCTCTGTAATAGTATAATTAAGTTTAGTAGGGGCCAAATTTTTGCTAATGTAATAGACTGCATAAGGTGCTTGAATAGCTTGTTGTCCTAATACTGCTCCAATGGTAGTGTCAGAGGAATTTGAAGAAATGTGAAAAGGTAGGGCCCAATTGCCCCCCCCTAAGATGGGAGTTGTAGACAACTTCTCCTTAAGTTTAAAAAACGTTGTCTGGCATGCATCATTCCAATTAAATTGCACATCCTTCATTAACAAATAAAACAAAGGAGAAGCAAGTTTGGAAAAGTTTTCTATAAATCTTCTATAATAACCAGCATGCCCTAAGAAGCTACATACCTCTTTCCATGTTCTAGGAGTGGGTATATTTTCAATTACCCTAATTTTGGAGGGATCTACCTGGATGCCATCAGTAGAGATAAAGTTCCCTAGAACTACACCCTTTCTCATCATCATGTGGCACTTTTCAGTGCTCAAGGATAGCTAGGTTTGCTCACAGCATGTTAATACCTTTTCCAAATTTTTTAGTGCCTCTTCAAAGTCACTGCCATAATGAGTAAAATCATCCATGAAAATATCCATACTGTCATTAACCATCTCTGAAAATATGCCAATCACAACTCTCTGAAAAGTGGTAGGTGCATTACGCAAACTGAAGGGGAGTACCCTGTATGCAAAAGTACCGTAGGGACAGGTGAAAGTGGTTTTGTCTTGGTCTTCAGGAGCAATATGAATTTGATTGTACCCACTAAACCCATCCAAAAAGGAGAAGAATTTCTTCCTAGACAAGGTGTCCAATACATGATTAATGAAAGGCAGGGGAAAGTGATATTTTTGTGTTGCCTTATTCAATTCTCTATAATCCACATAGATTCTCCATTTACCATTCTTCTTAGGTACTATCATGAGTGGAGAAACCCAATCGCTGTCTGAGATCAGGTATATAAATCCTGCTTCCAAAAGTTTCTGAATTTCCTCTTTCACTATGTCCCTAAGGTTGGGGTTCATTCTTCATTGTGGCTGGCACATAGGCTGGGAGTTGCTTTTGATGTAAATATGGTGAGTGCATAGATTAGAAGGAATACCCTTCATATCTGTGTACTCCTAGGTGAATTCCCCCTTATGTATTTTTAAGAGAGTGATTAGATGTTCCTGTTCATTAGGACCAAGATTAGGATTGATATTCAACGTTTTTCCCAGCTCTATCTCGACTGGAACACTTTTTGAATTCTTCAGCACTGGAACCATGTAAGTGTTACTAACTAATGTTTCCTCTATAATATTTTCTTGCTCTACTTCCTCTAGAGTATTATTCAGGATTTGATAAATTTGTTTGTTGACAGAAGTGGGCTTACTAATAAAAGTATTGATGGCATCATCTTCTATTTCATCTTTGAAGGCCAAGGATTTCCCTATCGTTAATATTGGTTGAATGCCTTCCTCCTCTTCCAACTCCACCCATAATGGAGTTTCAGCTTCTAAACTAGGCCACGATGGAGGATACAAGGTGAGGTTTTTCATTTTGGTTCCATCTGAAATGGTCATAGGCCCTGATCGACAGCTGATGCAGGTATCCACTGTGGCTAGCCAAGGTCCTCCAAAGATAAGAGGGTGTACCCCCAGCTATGACTTAGGATGTAAAACCAAGAATTCAGCAAGGTATTCCCATGAGTCAACTGAGACTACAAGGTCATCCAAGACTCCCTCGGGTTTGATGGTGGACCTATCAGCGAGTTATAGAATGGTAGGGGTTGGCTTGAGATTAGTGAGCCCAATTTTTTGTATAGTTTCTATGGTCATGATATTAATGGCTGTGCCTAAATCTACCAACACATTTGGTATCTGCATGTTCCCAATCTGCATGGTGACAGTGGGATTCCCAGGATCATCGTATTTGGCTAGAAGGGTTTTTCCCATCATCAGTTCAGATAGTTTCCCTATGACATGGACAGTGGGAGGATCCTCAGATTTTCTACTTGGTTTTCTTACACATAGATCTTGGATAGTTTTGGTGTATATAGGCACATCATGAAGGTCTTGCAGCAGTGGAATTTTGACATAGAGGTTTTTTAACTCTCCTAAGAGGTTAAATTGAGGTTGTTGCACTGATTTCTGTAATGTTTGTCTTTTAGAGTATGGAGGTTCTCTAAATGACTGTGTAGGATGTGTCTCAATTGCTAATTCCTTTTGTGTTTCAGCCGGTGTCTTGGTAGGAATTTCAACATCCTCAATAATGGGAATTGTTGCATTGGATGAGTACTATTGATTCATCATCTCTTCAGACACAAAGGATGGAACATGGAACATCCTCGATGACTAAAGGTTCTACTACTCTCCCTGATCGTAGGCGTATATCATTACAGGATACATGAGTAATGGAATAAGCGGGCATGTTGGTAGTCTCAAACTAGTGGACTTATTTATTGTTTGGGTTGGGGTTAGGTTGAGCAGGCAGTTGAGGACGTATAGGCACATGAGGTGTAGCATTGTTCTGAAGTTGTAGCTGTGGCTACTGGTACTGTTGGTATGGATGAGGATACTGTTGAGGAGGGTATTGTTTATGTGGGAATTTTTGATGTGGAAACTATTGAGGAGGTTTATTATGGGGAAACTGGTTTCCTGGATGAAATTTCCTCCACCCAGGAGACCAAGAATTCTGTTGATTTGGTGACTGTGTCCAAGAGTTCCAGGAGTTAAAATTTTGCATCAGAGGTTGAGAAGGATACCATTGATGGTTGGAATAGGATGAAGGGAATTATGTATTCATGTAATGCATATTATTCCAATTATTCATGTTATTTGAAAACAGAAATGAGTTTGGAGTCATACCTTGATTTCGAGGCTACCAAGGATTTTTTTGGGAAATGAAGTAGGCTGGTTCCACATCTAGAGTTGATGCCTGTAGAACTGCCTTCACCTGAGGTAGTGAAGGGAATTCCTTTGTATCATGGTTCATCTCACAAAGCTAATAAACTTCTACTTTGTCAAGTGGGCACTCTTTCAGGGGATGTTTCTTCCTACATTTAGGGAAGAATCCACTGAGTGTTAGATCTTCTACTGCTTGTTTCTGCTTTTCCCTTAGGACATATATTTCTGAGGAGATGGAGCTCATCATTTTTGTCTTGAAATTATTAAGGAGATTTCCTATTTATACTCGGGTGGCTCCTCCATTAGATGAATTATGTGTTCTGTCGAATACATATTGTTCTAGTTTATCCTATTTGTCCTATTTGTTGTTCTTGGAAGATCCTCTGGAATACCTCTTGCATAATTCAAAAATATTTTCAAAGGATTCCTTTGAGATGTCCCCCTTTCCTAACAGGTTCAACATGTCTAGGAAGTCTTCCCTAATCCAACAAAGTAGGATTATTTTGAGCACATCTAACCCCATTTTAGTCTGTCCATATCTTTGCACATTGTACAACAGCCTCTCAACAAAATCTTCCAAGATTTCTTTGTTCCTTTGTACCATCTTGAACAATTCTTCTCTCTTATCCTTAGTATTGCAGTACTCCAGATATTTTTCTAGGAGTACCTGTTTTATTCGGTCCTAGGTGGTGACAGTTCCACCACCCAGACTCATGAACCAACGTAATTCATTATCCTTCAAAGTAGTAGGGAAAAGTTTCAACTTCTGTTCACTGGAATTGTAATTATAGCTGCGACAGAGGATGTCAAATTCAAAAATAAATTTGTCTGGATCCTTTATGGATTTTCCATGAAAATGAGGTAAAACTGATGGTGATATATTTTTCATGGGGGATATTCCCTCTAGCTATTGAATGGGGAACTGTAGTGTGGAAACAATCCCCTCAGGCAGGGGATCACCCTCATTATGATGATTTTATCCCAGCACCTCTCCATGATCTTTTGGATCACGTATGTTATTCATGTATTCTTCTGCTCTCTCCTAGTTGTGCTTCCATGGATCGTTTAATTCTTGATGGAATTGTGCCCACTCTTCTTTTGTCACCACCTTCCCATTAATGTGATATACCAAGTCTCGGACAGCTAATCCCGTAGTTCTAACTCTGTCCTTGTCCTTAAGGACACCAAATGTGTCACAGCTCCTCCTATGTTCTCCATTATGGAAACTGATGTTGCCACTCCAGGAGTAATCGAGATCCTTCTGAATGATGATTCCTAATGGTGAGCTCTAGTAGAATAATTGGTCCTATGAACCAGATCATCAATGAATGTCCTTCTTCCCTATGCTTGTTCTCTGCCACGACCTCGACCACCTACAAAGTTAGTATTTTGGGGAATTTAGGGGGTTTTAGGAATATCACACCGAGTCCTCCTCTTATTCATACAACCCAAAACATGTGAGCTTGGAAATTATTGAAGAAAAATGAATGGATGCAACTACTATGGTGTCTAATAATTATCTTCTCCGACAATGACGCCAAAATTTTGGGACCTCTATATGCTAGTTAATTAAAAAATAACATGCAAAAGGCTCAATATAAATTGTCAACCCAGGGAAGTCTTTTATTTCAAAGATAATTTGCACTGTATATGCTTAAACACTAAGTATATGATACTCTGAATAAATTTCCCTACTTATCTGTTCAGTCAAACTCTTCCCATCATTAATCTAATTGAAATCATCTACCTAAGAATTCAGAATTATAAGGACCTTCCTACAAATCCAATCCATGGATGGACAGAACAGGAAATAACCATCTAAACTTACTTTTACAGAAAGTTAAATCCAAATTTACCAGACTACATAAAGATCCATCAAAAATAGTTACTTCAATCTTTAATTTAAGAATTGAGAATACAAGAATTGAACCAACAAGTACTGCAATCAAAATAAATTAACACATTCCAAGGAAGACAAGTAAATGGAAAGAAACTGGGGATGATCCTAACTGTTACAGCTACCACACAATTGCATAAATGGAAATTAACCTACACAGTCGACTGTCACACCACACCGCTGTAGCTCATAGGAAATATAAATACAGATCATTCAAGCACACAATCAGTTCATTACTGTTGCAGCTACCGTAAAAGAATGTAATTACAAAAACATTCACACCACACAACAGAATAACTTAAATGTCTAATTAACTTGGAAACCTCTGCAGGAAGGCAAGCCCCACCTTCAAACAGAGACATCGAAAGATAACACAAGTTAAACGCCGAGATCTGAAGAATCACACTACTTGTATTAAATGGTAGGATGAAAGAGTTTCCATCACATATTATATGATAATATTAATAATTTTCCAACCCCTGCCTCAGAATAGTTTCCAATATTTATACATTCACAATCGTAACTTCTACCCACTGATATTGGGAAGCCATGAAGATCTCTGATCTTCAGGCTGCCCCATTTATGATACATTGTTACAGTTGTGGGAAAGACAAAAGTAGAAAATATAGGAACTCTGTTACTCAAGCCAGTAATGAGATAACAAGATAAATATAGAATATGCTCTGTTGGTTACAGCTCCCCTCGAGCAGTGGCGCGTTGTTGCATCTGAGTCTGTTGTAGCCACCCTTGTATAGCTTGCGTGGAATAGTAACCTTTGACTGCGTCCCTTGTACAGAGATGGAATCGATGGTGATTAACTTAACAATGAATTTCCATCTCTCTCTTTCCTCGTTCCACCTACTACACTTGCATCCTTTACATCTTGAACTATCTTTATAAAATCACCATATGTTAGCATAATCCAAGATATAGAGTCTTGATTACAACAATCATAAGTATTAATAAGATAAAACAATAATTAACCATACATGTATGGATTGAGGTATCAAGTGAAGGAAAAAATCTGTTTGGTGCATATAATGGAGTAAGATAAGGCAAAAAGGGGTCGGTAAATGTTGTAAAAAAGAGGTCATTTCTGGGCCCAACATCTCCCCCCAACTATCCTATTGCATGTCCCTATGCAAAAACCTCCATTAGTCTGAATCTGAATCTGACATTGTGCTTCATTCATGGAGAGAGGAAAAGTTATAAGGGAGTTTAGGTGATCCCTATTCTTCCAAAAATCCATTATAGACAACCCAATATCTCTAACACCTCTCCTCTTCTGCCTTTGTCAATGAGAAATATCCTCTGTATGGTTTTCTTGGCCACCAGATGAGAGGGAATTTGAATTTGAGTCCCATCCAATGAACTCCACATATCCCTCAACCCTAGAAAGTGCATGTTTAAAATTCCTGTAACAGTAGGGGTCTCTATTCTTCAAGGTTTAAGAGGCAGACTGCCATCTATGCTGGCTGCCTTCCAAAGCCAATTGCTGATGCTTGGAAATATGGCTGACATAGTTAGAGATAACCTTTTCTTGAAGTTCCACCATCTGTTGAGTTTTGATGGGACATGTGAGCCTACACCATTGCAAAGCAAGGAGAAGATGAGGGGATTGAGGTTCACTTCGAACCCAAAGGTTAGAGTGGGACTCATTGTGAGAAAATTTTTGGAAGGATCATTCCCACTGAACATGATTTCTAATAAATATGGAAAAATACCTCAACTCAACATCACCTAAGAAAGGGGTAGGATTCGAATGGCGGTCCAAGGGACAAGCCAACTCATGTAAATAAAGCTCACAAAGCAAGTTCTACTTAACAAAATCAGTTTCCAGAAATGTTTCTAGAAATTTAGCTGAGGTTGTTATTTCATAAGGTCTCCCTTCCTTTATAGCCTTCTGTTTAAACCAAATGAATTGTTCAAATAAGAACAAAGGGTAAGAGGAGGATGGTGCTCCGGTACTTAACAGCTCCTGGGAGAGAGTGTACAATTGGTCTTTCTCCACCTGCATGGATTTGAACTTTTTCAGCTCTTTTAGTTCTTTCTATATCTCTTCCCAGTGAATATTCTAGAAAATTAGTTCTTCTACCCATATTTCCCTCAATTCCCTGATGGTGTTCCTATGTTCAACAAGGGGAACCATTCCTTCTTAATACCTCTCCACCTGACTCTTCCACTTACTCACTTCCATTCTTAGGAGTGAGAGCTCTTTGGTGAGCCTCTAGATCCCTTCATCTTTAGCATGATCTCCATTATCAGAATCCATACTAACAAAATATTGTGAAAGTTAATTCCATACCTTGCCATCTGATGCTTCAGCTTGAACATTCTGCACTGCCTGCATGGGTACTCCTGCAATAACTTTTGGGGATGTTGTTTCTTGTGTGACAACATCCTCTCCTTGAAATTCTCCTACAGCAACTTCAACTTGTATAGGTGCCTCTGAAATAACTTCTGGGGATGTTGGTTCTTGTGTAACAACACCCTCTTCTTGAAATTATCCTCCAGAAACCTCAGAAGCTAATCATGAAGGTGTTGGTTCTTGTGTGACGACCACGTGATGACATCTTCCTGAATTTCAATCTCCACATCTACAAATTTGACAGGGAGATGCAAGGATACTGGTTCTTGTGTATTAGAGCCCTGCTCTTTTATTTCTTCATGCTGCTGGGGTTGTTCTTGAGTTAATTCCATGTCCTCTGCAATCTAAATTTGTTCTTTGAGAATTTTGGTATCCCCTGAGGACTGTTATTGCATTTGTTCATCCTCTCCTAGATCCAAATCAGGAATTATGTCCACCTCGGGATTGATTTCTTCTTGTTGCATGAGAGTCTCAGCAGAAATTTATGAAGATGTTGGTTCTTGTGTGACAACATCCTGGTCAAATTCATCGTTATCCTATTGTTGAGGTTCTATCTCTATTAATTATGTGCCTTGATATGGTTCGGGAGTCACAACATAGAATTCTTCGTTAAGATCAGGATTATTTTCAGTCTGTGGTTCATCTGCCCTAATTTGGGTGGCAAATTCAACAAGAATGTTTAAGGATGTTGGTTCTTGTGTATCAGAACCCTTTCTGTCTACTGCTTCCATTTGCTGAGGTTTCTCTTGGGGAGCTTCACTGTCCCTCCCATCATATTGTCCATGGAGGACTTCTGTTTCTTATGCCGGTTGTGACTGTAATTGTTCATTTTCCCCCTTTTTTGTACAAGGGATCATTTCTACTTCCATTTCTTCTACATCCCTCACTTCCACCTTAGGTGCTTCTTGTCCTTCTTCTTCCATAGCTGCTTGTATGGGTTGTTGTGTCAGAAAGGCACGAACTACGACTTTGTATCTTGACTGGTTAAATATCTCCCCACACTCAGGGTATACCACTTTCTCTACCTCCTCACCATCCTCAAAAGGAGGTGATCCTTCTAATTGGTATGCAACATCAACCCGTGTGTGCATCTTCCTTTCTAGTTTCTTCCTACATAAATAACCATCTATACTTACTTTTGCCAAAATTTAAATCCTAATTTACCAGACTACATAAACATCCATCAAAACTAGTTAATTCAATCTTTAATTTAAGAATTGAGAATACAGGAATTGAACCAACAAGTATGACTACAATCAGACTAAATTAACACAATCCAAGGAAGACAAGTAAACATGAAGAAACTAGGGATGAGCTTGACTATTACAGCTACCACACAATTACATAAATGGAAATTAACCTACACAATTGACTGTCACACCACACCATTGTAGCTTACATGAAATGTAAATATAGATCATTTAAAGAAGCACATAATAAGTTCATTACTGTTGCAGATACTATAAAATAGTTTAATTACCACAACATTCACACCACACAAGAGAATAACTTAAATGCCTAATTAACTCGGCAATATCTACAGGAAGGCGGGCCCAACCTTCAAATAGAGACGCCGGAAACTAACACAAGTTAAACGCTGAGATCTAAAGAATCACACTACTTGTATTAAATGGTAGGATGAAATAGTTGCTGTCACAACTTATACAATAATATTAATAAATTTCCAACCCCTAGCTCAGAATAGTTTCCAATATTTATACATTCACAATCATAACTTCTACCCACTAATATCGGGAAGCCATGAAGATCTCCGATCTTCATGCTGCCCCATTTACGATATGTTGTTACAGTTGTGAGAAAGATAAAAGTAGAAAATATAGGAACTCTATTACTCAATCCAGCAATGAGATAACATGATCAATCTTGAAGATGCTCTGTCGGTTGCAGCCACCCTCGAGTAGCAGTGCGTTGTTGCATCTGAGTCTATTGCAGCCAAGTCTGTTGTAGCCATCCTTGTATAGATTGCATGGAAGAGTAACCTTTGACTGTGTCCCATGTACAGAGATGGAATCAGTGGTGATCAACTTAACAATGAATGCCCATCTCTCTCTTGATTTGTTCAGCCTACTACACCTGCATCCTTTACATCTTGAACTATCTTTATAAAATCACCATATGTTAGCATAATCCAAGATATAGATTCCTAATTACAACAATCATAAGTATTAATAAGATAAAACAATAATTAACCATACCTGCATGGATTAAGGGATCAAGTGAAAGAAAACATCTATTTGGTGCATATAATGGAGTAAGATAAGGAAAAAAGGGGTCGATAAATGTGGTAAAAAAGGGGTCATTTCTAGGCCCAACATATCCCCCCAACTATCTTGTTGCACGTCCCTATGCAAAAATCTCCATTAGTCGGAATCTAAATCTAACATCGTGATTCGTTCATGGAGAGAGAAAAATTTATAAGGGAGTTTAAGTGATCCCTGTTCTTCCAAAAATCCATTATAGACAACCCAATATCTCCAACACCTCTCCTCTTCTTCCTTTGTCAATGAGAAATCTCCCCTGTATGGTTTTGTTGGCCACCAAATGAGAGGGAATTTGAATTTGACTCCCAGCCAATTAACTCCACATTCCTTTATACAACCCACATATCCCTAAACCCTGGAAAGTGCATGTTTAAAATTCATGTAATAATAGGGGTCTCTATTCTTCAATATTGAAGACGCAGCCTTCCATCTATGTTGGCTGCCTTCCAAAGCCAATTGTTGATGCTTGGAAATTTGGCTGAAACAAGCAGAGATAAGATTTTCTTGAAGTTCCACCATCTGTTGGGTTTTGATGGGACATGTGAGCCTATGCTGCTGCAGAGCAAGGAGAAGATGAGGGGATTGAGGTTTACTTGTAACCCAAAGGTTAGAGTGGGACTCATTATGAGAAAAAGTTTGGAAGGATCTTTCCCACTGAACATGATTTCTAACAAAGGAGGAAAAACACCTCAACTGAACATCACCAAAGAAAGGGGTAGGATTTGAATGGCGGTCCAAGGGATAAGCCAAATCATGTAAATAAAGCTCACAAAGCAAGTTCCGCTCAACAAAAACAATTTCCAGAAATGTTTCCAAAAATTTAGCCGAGGTTGTTATTTCATAAGGTCTCCCTTCCTTTACAGCCTTCAGTTTAAACTAAATGAACTATTCAAAGAAGAACATACGGTCAGAGGAGGATGGTGCTCTGGTACTTAACAGTTCCTGGGAGAGAGTGTACAACTGGTCTTTCTCCACCTGCATGGATTTGAACTTTTTTAGCTCCTTCAGTTCTTTCTATATCTCTTCCTAGTGAAATTTTTGGAACATTAGTTCTTCTTCCCATCTTTCCCTTAATTCCCTGATGGTCTTCCTATGTTCAGCAAGGGGAACCATTCCTTCTTGATACCTATCCACCTAACTCTTCCACTTCCTCACTTCTATTCTTAGGAGTGAGAGCTCTTTGGTCAGCCTCTGGATCCCTTCATATTCAACATGATCTTCATTATCAGAATCCAGATTGACAAAATTTTGTGAAATTTGAGTCCATACCTTGCCATCTGATGCTTCAGCTTGAACATTCTACACTGCCTACATGGGTACCCCTACAATAACTTCTGGGGAAGCTAGTTCTTGTGTAACAATATCCTCTCCTTGAATTTATCCTACAACAACCTCAACTTGCATAGGTGCCTCTGAAATAACTTCTGGGGATGTTGGTTCTTGTGTAAGAACACCCTCTTCTTGAAATTCTTCTCCATAAACTTCAATAGCTAATTGTGAAGGTGTCGGTTCTTGTGTGACAACCTCTTCTTGAATTTCAATCTGCACATCTACCTGATTTTCAGCTACAGCTTTGACAGGGAAATGCAAGGCCACTGGTTCTTGTGTATCAAAGCCTTGCCCTTCTATTTCTTCATGTTGTTGGGGTTGTTATTGAGTTACATCCATGTCCTCTAGAATTTGAAGCTGTTCTTTGAGAATTTCAGTATCCCCCAAGGACTGTGATTGCATTTTTTCATCCTCTCCTAGATCTAGATTAGGAATTATGTCCACCTCAGGATTGATTTTTTCATTTTGCATGAGAGTCTCAGCAGAAATTTCTGAAGATGTTGGTTCTTGTGTGACAACATCCTGGTCAACTTCATCATTATCTTGCTGTTGAGGTTATATCTCTATTAATTATGTGCCATGAGATGGTTCAGGAGTCACAGCATAGACTTCTTCATTAAGATCAGGAAATATTTTCAGTCTCTGGTTCATCTGCCCTAATTTGGGCGGTAACTTCAACAAGAATGTTCGAGGATGTTGGTTCTTGTCTATCAACACCCTATCTGTCAACTGCTTCCATTTAGTGAGGTTTCTCTTAGGGAGCTTCACTATCCTTCCCATCATATTGTCCCAGGAGCACTTCTATTTCTTTTGCGATTCATTAGAGGAAATTTCAACTCAAAATGGGCCTCCTAAAATGAACTAATAAAATAATAGTTAAAATAATAAAATAATATTTATTAATTTTGGAGGAAGAAAAGGAAAAAACTACTTTTTTGTTTGTATTTTTGACATATCTCCCTGTGTTTTTACTCAAATTTCGATCGAGAGATCTCTTTGGATGCGGAATTAAATTCCGCATCCAACGAGTACCCACTCGGCATACTTTTGACCGACCCCGCTACCCCAAAAACAAGAAATAACTAAAAAATGGAATGATGACATCATCATTCCATTTTTTCCAGTATTTCTTGTTTTTGGGGTAGCGGGGTCCGTCAAAAGTATGCCGAGTGGGTAGTCGTTGGATGCGATATCCAACGAGCTCTCCCGATCGAAATTTGAGTAAAAACACAGGGATATATGTCAAAAATACAAACAAAAAAAGTAGTTTTTTTTATGATACCTATCCCCAAATTTATATTAAAAAAGTGTTTAAGACCTATATGGTATTTCAAATTTAAATCAATTTCATTGGCTAACACATGATGACATGGAATTTGAATAAAATTTAAAAGGCCCATTTTGAGTTGAAATTTCCTCTAATGGTGACTGTAATTTTTCATTTACCCCCTTTTCTGTCCCAGGGATCATTTCTATTTCCAGTTCTTCTACATCCCTCACTTCCACCTTAGTTGCTTCTTGTCCTTTTTATTCCACAACTGCTGGTATGGGTTGTTTTTTCACAAAGGCACGAGCTATGACTTTGTAGCCTAACTGGTTAAAGATCTCCCCACACTCAGGGCATACCACTTTCTCTACCTCCTCACCATCCTCACTAGGAGGCGATCCTTCTAATTGGTCTGCAGCTTCAACTAGTGTGTGCATCTTCCTTTCTACTTGCTTCTTGCATAAATAACCATCTAGACTTACTTTTGCATAAAGTTAACTCCTAATTTACTAGATTACATAAATATCCATCAAAACTAGTTACTTAAATCTTTAATTTAAGAATTGGGAATACAAGAATTGAACCAACAATTATGGTTGCAATCAGACTAAATTAACAAAATCCAAGGAAGACAATTAAATGGAAAGAAACTAGGGATGATCCCGACTATTACAGATACCATATGATTGCATAAATGGAAATTAACCTACACAGTCGGCTATCACACCACACCGCTGCAACTTATAGGAAATGTAAATACAGATCATTCAAGGAAGCACAAAATAATTTCATTACTATTGCATCTACTATAAAATAATGTAATTACCACAACATTCACACCACACAACAGAATAACTTAAATGCTTAATTAACTCAACAATATTTGTAGGAAGGTGGGCCCAGCCTTCGAATAGAGACGTCGAAAGCTAACACAAGTTAAACATTGAGATATGAAGAATCACACTACTTGTATTAAATGGTAGGATGAAACAATTAATGTCATAGCTTATACAATAAGATTAATAATTTTCCAACCCCTGTCTTGGAATAGTTTCAAATATTTATACATTCACAATCGTAACTTCTACCCAGTGATATCGGGCAGCCATGAGGATCTTTGATATTCAGGCTGCCCCATTTACGATATGCTATTACAACTGTGGGCAAGATAGAAGCATAAAATATAGGAAGTTTGTTACTCGAGCTAGCAATGAGATAATAGAATCAATCTACAAGATTCTCTTTCAGTTGCAGCTACCCTCTAGTAGTAGTGCGTTGTTGCATCCGATTCTGTTGTAGCCAAGTCTGTTGCAGTCACCCTTGTATAGCTTGCGTGGAATAGTAACCTTTGACTACATCCCTTGTACAGAGATGGAATCGGTGGCGATCAACTTAACAATGAATGTCCATCTCTCTCTTGACTCATTCATCCTGCTACACCTGCATCCTTTACAACTCGAACTATCTTTATAAAATCACCATATGTTAGCATAATCCAAGATATAGAGTCCTGATTATAACAATCATAAGTATTAATAAGATAAAACAATAATTAACCATACTTGTATGGATTGAGGGATCAAGTGAAGGAAAAAATTTGTTTGTTGCATATAATGGAGTAAGATAAGGCAAAAAGGGGTCAGTAAATGTGGTCAAAAAGGGGTAATTTTTGGGCCCAACACTATGTCTTTATTTCTGATAGAAAACAAACATATCAAATTTTAACTGGCATTATGGCCTAGAACTTTAACATATTTCAATGATCATATTAATAGAATCCTCCTTAAATAATAGATTTCAAGACATAAATGATTTCATCCATGCATCCTTCAATTATCACACTTCCCTTTTCTACATTCCACTCTTCCTTTGAGTACGCATCATCTTCCACATTTTGCTCGCTATATACATGAGTAAAAGAAATTGTCTTTAACAAGCTTGCTATTGTTTTCGTCTGATATCCTAGAGGTTCGAGGTTTATATTTAGATTCTGGAATGTACCTTGCATCTAGTTAATCACCAGACTAAAGTCACTATAGACCTATAACTGCTTTACATTATTCTCTATGTCACATTTGACAAGAAGTGTTAATGTCATTAGTTATGCAAAATTATCGGATCCTATGCTAAAGCCAACAACCAACCATCTATCTTGATTGTTATATAGTGGAGGTATTTGATATTTCCTTTGGATCTGGTGGAAAAGGAATTGATCATGCCTATGGTTCTGATGGTGGACCACCTATCCTCCACCAACCTCCTTTGGTGGCAATTTCATTCAGGATTTTGGAGCATAAAAGAAATATTTCATTTTTTGCACTTCTGTTAATAGATATAGAAACATAAGAAGTATATGGAAAAGAAATTGGTATGACTTGTTATAGATCAACTTTATTGCACCACAAATTCAATGAAGTGAGGAGCTATTTTTCTGTAGACTCTGTGTTCACATACTAGGCATACTGGTTATAGTATTATACTTGTATCCTCTTCTTTTCAGTATTACTACAAGTACCATTGCCCTTTTTTGTTTGATTAGATGAATCCTAAGAAGCAAGGGATGAATAATGTTAATAGCTCCTCCTTCAAAGGTTTATTTTAGGCAGCCTCCAAAAGAAAACTCTCCGTATTTCTCTATGCACATTCTATTGATTGCTCCTTGGATCCTTAACATCTCCACAGGGTTTGAAATACCTCCGCATGCATCATGGAATTCTAACTTATCACTACTTTTTCTACCAGAGTTTCAGCTATATGTTGCACTATCTTCTTGCAAGCAACAATATGCCTAGTTGCATATCTTTTGCACCGATAAGCGCTCTATATATAGATCAAAGTACAAAAATCATTGATACAATGTATCAATGTATCATATGTTTATCCTTCCCATGAAATTGTGTTGAAAAGTTTTAAGTAACTAGGAAAATTTTCAATGTCTATGGATGGCTTGTTGACTGTCCCTAGAAAAACCTCCTTGAACTATTTTGAAGTATTGCACTCTAGGAGACATTAGAATCTATTTTGAACCATGAGTAGCATCCATAGTGGATACTATGTTTCTTTTTGGATACTATGTTTTACTTGGTCCAAACTTCTTTGGTATCTGCTAATTGTGTGTATTACAAGTACAACTAAAAGGAGGATAATGAGGCCATATTGTTAATACCTAAATACTTGGTCTAAAAGGAAGGGATACAGTTGTTATGTAATTTTATCTACTAGTGGATACTATGTTTTCTCCATCCAAACTTCTTTGTGTCTACTAATGGTGTGTATTGCAAGTACAGGTAAAAGGAGTTTAATGAGACCATTAGGTTGATACTTAAATATTTTGTCAGAAATTCAAGGTTATGGTTGTTATGTAAGTTTAGGTTTAGTCCCCAAGGGTTTGGGTATAATTTCAAAAGTAGGGTAGTGAGCATGTATGTCCATTGTTAAAAACCTACAGAAGCTTCATAAATAAGCCTTTGTTCAGAAACACTTAGAAGTGTACATTACTATATATGATATGATCCTTACAACCGAGAGTGATGCATATTCAAGTTACTAAAAATTTTCTGATTTAAGGAAAGGTGCATCATAATTTCTTTGTGAAAAGTGCTAAAAGCTAATAGATATCATAACTCTGACAAAAAATATAAAGTCAATTTTATTACAAAATTTTGAAGTTGAATCTCACATGAATTTGAAAACCTGAGATTGCATCAAGTGCTAGAAATTCATCAAAAAAGATGAGTTTGTGTATAGAGCTAGAGATGTGCTCTATATATACAGAGATAATATCATTATGAAAAGCACATACACAGAACTATCAACATGTGGCACTGCAATTTTAAAATTTTTGAAGTTGAATCTCACATGAATTTGAAAACCTAATATTGCATAAAGCACTAGAAATTCATGAGAAAAGATGAGTTTGTATATAGATCGAGATATGTTCTCTACATGGACAGAGATAATATCATTATGAAGACGAATATAAGAGGACTATCAACATGTGGAACTATACTTGCTCTACTTTAGAAAAAAACATCTTCATGAAAATTTCATTTGATCAAATTCTCAAGTGGGTACGAACTACATCCTTTGAGAGATGCTATATGTACAATCCATGTTTCCACTAAGATTACATTTCCAATTGATTTTCAGAAGCAATATTTTCCATCTCAAACCTATTCTCTTAACAAGTAATATGCAATTTAAGGAGAAGCTTAGTTAGTAAATCATCTCTTTCCCAAATTAGTGAAACTTGGAAATGAAAGGCATGTAACAAAAAATGATAAGCATTTTCTTCCAACTTATGCATGGTTAGATTGCTCTCATCTTCAATGTCAATGCCATTGTTCTTTTTATTGTTGTCATGGGCAGAAAAATACTTAGTAGAAGTTTTTCTACCTCAAGATGAATGGAAAAAAGCAATGCAACTTCCATCAGTTGAAGGAGAACATCATTATAAGAGCCTACATGCATGGATATATTTGAAATACAATCTTTGTTGTGAATTCTATATATATATTTTTAAAAATACACAGTAAAAGTCGATATAGTGACACACTGGTGTTGTTATAGTGACATAATGGTGTTTCTATAGTGATGCATCAGTGCTTAGTCGCTTCTAAGTTGCGACAAACTGTCATCGCTATATTGACAAGTTGTCATTGCTATAATGACGATAGACCATCGCTATAGAGATGGAACAGGACTTGAGCATTTCTTAGTTGCAACATAGTTTCGTTCCTATAGTGACGCATTGACTTTACTATTTCGACAAATGTGCGTCTCTATATTGACGATTATACATCGCTCCTGTGACATAATATGACTTCGTCGCTTGATTTTTCACAATATTCCGTCTCTATAGCGACGCCAAAACATCGCTCCAGCGACGCAATATGACTTAATCGCTTGATTTTTTGATAATGCTTCATCTCTATAGAGATGAGAAAACATCGCTCTGGTGACACACTATGACTTAGTCGCATGATTTAAAAAAAATCATTTGTCATTATAGAGATGCCAAAACGTTTCTATAATGACACATAAACATCGCTATATCGACGCTTATTGGTTTTTGAAGCAAATGCCACAATCACCACGTGTCATCTCTGTTCTGTCACTCAAGCAATGAAATATTTGAAGTGTGGCTAATGCGAGGATAATTTTTCCACGAAAAATTTAGGCTTTTATTCGTCATTATAGTGACACAAAAATGTTGCTATAGCAACGATTTGCCGTAGAAAAAACGTTCACATGTACTAGTGAAAGAATAAAGAATTCAATGAAGGAAATTTTTCCCTCACGACAAGGATATAGAAAGGGAGGAAGCCATTCACTCCCAATAACTTTTTTCATGTAAAGAAGAAGGACTTCAATAAGGACTTCGACAAGTCAAATATTTGGTGCTACTATTGTAAAAATGAATTTCATTATGCATGGGAGTCATCTACAAAGAAAGAAGGTAAATATCAGGTTCATGCTTCTACAACTAAATAAGATGAACCTCTTTAAGAGAACACACCTTAAGAAGAAGATAAACCTCCTCATGAGAAATCATCTGAAGAAGAATATGATGATTTTCGAAAGAATTATTTCCTTTAGTAGAGAAGAGAATTCACTCTAGTGTGCATGGGATCCTTATTTCCCATGCAGAGACTTGACACCTATTACATAAGTTTAATTTTGTAGTGTTTAAAGTTGCAATGAAATAAGGACTCCAGTAATCTCCACAAGGATGCAAAGATCAACAGGGATCCCACAAAACAATAAAATATAAGTACTTGTATTTTTTTATTATCATATGATGTTATAAAAATCATATTTAATTTTTTTTAATGTGTTTCATTACAATCATATGGAAATATGAATTCCTGGGATTTGGAATTGTGTTATAACATGATGAGAATATACATTTTTGTGTTTCTTTTATTGGCATGTTGTAGATCTCATGAAGTCCATCTTATAATATATGATGTAAGACTGATATAAGACTAATATATATTTATATAGGATTGATATAAGGATGCATACTTGTTTCGTGAAATATAAGATATAGGGCTGCATAATTTGTTTCATGAGATATGAGATACAGGGCATCATGATTTTTCATGAGATATGAGATACAGGTCAGCATGATTGGTTATGAGATATTGATATATGGATCATAAATCATTTCATGAGATATGAATATAAGACTGATATAGGAATGATTTAGGGATGAAAAATATTATATGAGATATGTATGGGGTTATGTTGAATCACTAATTAAAATATGTACATAACTGTATAAATCATTATCAGTATATTGAAAATATTCGTGTGAATAAAATTCATGAGTATGAAATGATTCTAACCATTAGAGTAATTTTTATTGTAGGGAAAATACATATTCCCTAACATACAAGTAGAGAATGACATGAATGTGGAAACATTCCAATGGATTATCCAGAAAGAGAGAAGATTGGGAAGGTCCTATGTTTCTTAGGAAGAAGTTAGAATAGAATCCCTAATAATACTATTATGAGAGATGTGAAGACCCATAAACATAATTAAATTATCGTATTTGCATTCATGTGTCAAGAAGAGATTAAAACATAGATGAGCATAAGTCTCTATGATAAAGGATGCATATTATGATTCTCACATCTTGATTGTGAGAGGCAGAAGCTAGATTCACTAGCTCCTAATGAACATGCGAAACTGGTTTATGTATCTCCTATTAAGAAGAACCTTGCATGATGCTCATATTCAGAAGGAAGCTCAGAACAACAATCAAGAATATCGTTATAATTCTTCAGAATAGAGGTGTGGCAGTCACCAAATAAGATTTTCCTCAGTTAAGGAAAATATGCAATAGAGATCCTAAAGAGTTTTAGGATGATGGATTGTAAGTCCATGGCCACACACATATGAAGATAAATATGAAGTCTATAATTATTATTTCAGATTTGGAGGATCTCAATTCATTTGAGATGTATCTGTTTAGTTCCAAGACTAGATGTATGCTTTATAGTTAGTAGATAAACATGTAAAACAAAGAATGTGATGAGGTACATGGTACACGTGTATGTGGACTCATGGTATTTCTGAGATAGTGAAATAAATTTTTAAGGATATATGGACTCTGAACAAGTGAAATGGTCAAGAAATATCACATGAGATTCATTTCTCTAGATAGAAAAAATTGTAAAGACTTAAAGATTCATAAGTTTCCTAGTTAAGTTATATCTGAGACATGGTGCAGAAAAGGAGCAATACAACTCTTGCACATATCCATAAATGAGAAGAATTACCAACATTATTACTAAGCCTCTGTCTAGGACAAGCTTTGTATAGTGTAGAAAGACTCCTCCAGTTGAAGAGGGATTATTTATGTATCTTCACAGGAATCAACAGATAAAGTCCCCACTAGTTAGTCATGGTACATGAATAAGGCATCCTGGGATTATAGTATATCTTGTGGAGAGAATCCACACAAGCAGAGACATAGTCAAAGTCTCAAAGACTATCATATACTCAAGAAGAGTTATAGTGAGGACTATTAGAGAAAAGTTAAACCTCTTGGAGAGGTAATTGGGGTGTTGCGATATAAAGAGAAGAATATGAAATCACTATGAAAGTGATTAGGCCTTGAAGAACATCATATAGAATGGAAATATTACAGAGAAGTTCTATAGATAGTAGAATATTCTTAAAGTCAACAAATGTTGAACATTAAAAGAAACTATGATATTTTATTTCTGCAATATATTACACATTTAATGTGTTGTAAAATGTTTTGTACATGATGTATTTGAATCCATGGTTTCTAGTTTAGAGAAACTACATTCTGAATTGAATCCAAATGATGCTTCTATGTATAACTAGTTGGTTGGTTTATTAAGGTACTTAGCAGACCTATTGTAATTTATGCTTACTTACTAAGACTATGTTTGAGAACCTTTGAGGTACATTAGAATAGGTTCTTTATTGTAATTGATACATGATAGAACTATTTTTCTATCCATCTATTGTTTTAGCTTGAGATAAGCGATGTATATTGCGGCTAGTACAATATAAGAAAGATGTATGTCAGAGAGTACTATAGAAGAAAATATGTTTTGCAGATAGTATTATCAATTGAAAAGAAAAGTAGCTAAGAAAGTTACTTGTGATGGTTGGAGAGAGTGACCATACTTGTGATAACTAGAGAGCGTGGCCATACTGTGATGGTTAGAGAGAATGACCATACTTGTGATGATTAGACATCATGACCATACTTTATATGTGTATCCAATCGAGTATGCGTATCCAATCGAGTATGTGCATCTAGTCGAGTATGTGTATCAAATCGAGATGTGTATATAATTAGAGATATGTTATTGTAAAACATATTAAAATGAAGTTTTACTTCATCGCATAGATGATCATGTAAACTGAAATTCCAGTACATAGAAAATGATGAGCATATTACCAATGTGTGGACAAATACGTTGTTAGTGAAAAAGTTGAGAGACTTCTAAGATAATCTTGTTATGGTATAAAATGCATGGTAAAGCAGAGAATGTCTCCCTCGCTGAGCAGGAGTGTTGGTTGTATAACATCAAGATTTGTTACTTGTGTTGTATCAAGTCCCATCTATATATTCATGTGTTAAGGTGGGATGCTAGTACTATAGTCTTGTGTTGTATCAAGACTGTAGACTTGTGTTATATCAAGTCTTGACTTGTGTTGTATCAATTCAATGATTCTCATAGACAGTACCCTATGAAATGGATATCCAATTGTGGAGGTATAATTATTTACTTGTTAAATCGGTGACACTATGAGATGTATTAACAACCATGGTCATTCAATATGGATAAATCTATTAAGTATCCTATAGAGACTAGTCATATCTATATTGAATTACTTTAGAATATGATTATATGGTCTGGGGTAATATGATATGATCATCAGTACGTGTCACAATTATTCTAAGTATCATATGATAAGATGGATAAGTAATAAATACACATGTGGACCATGCAGCAAATGATAAATGATAAGGAGATAAGCATTGAGAAAGAGATAAAGAATTCAAATTTCCTAAGTATGCCTCCAATGAACTTGAATTGATAAGGATTATGTTAAATCCTTCGTTGTAAATAAAGAATGTATGAGTTAAATAAGGAATCTCTATGTGATCCATGCAAATATAAAAATAGTAAATAAAATGATTTGCATGGATGAAACTAAGAGTGAAGCATCGATGACACTAAGAGTGAAGCACTGGTGATACCGAGGGTGAAGAACTAATGACACTTAAGTTATTATGTTATGTAAGTGATCAACATTCAATTAAAGATTGAGTTTATTTCAAAGTAAGATTTCATTTAGTTAATTCTATTCTTAGAAGGTATGGCACAAGCATTGTGCATGGAGAAGAATCCAAGGATCTGACTTGGCACTAGTGCTGGCAAGGCACTAATGGTTGCATGGAGAGACTTTGATGCTCCCAGTGAATGTTACTCCAAGTATATTCACAGTTTATGATGCTCCACATCCATGTTATTATATTCGGTATCCCTTGCATGGGATGTTTTTATGACTTGTTATTAAAGTGTTGGGAACTTGGAAAGTTCATTATAGAGTTTTAGTGGATATCTATTCTCTACAGCTGAGTTTTTCTCTCTTATCAAGAAATATGCTAATGTGTTGTCAATCATTCTCTGAAAATCTATCTATCATACTCAAAGAATTACTAGGTTTTTCATCCTCTATATTTGAAGGGGTTTCCTAGGGTATATCTTGTCTCTTATGGTTGAATGATTTAGGTGGCTGATTTTTTTATGATATTCATATGTGTAGTGATTTATTGATAAAAGTTTTAATAATCAAGTATCTTCATTATTGCTCAAAACATTAACACTTCACACTTCACAAACACATAGATTAGTAGACTATGCAACAAAGTTGATTTACTAACATAAGTTTTTTTGCATTTTAATTTTCTAGGTATTTGACCAATAGCCATTTGGTCTAGTATTCATAGCATTTCATGTGATAGTATGCCTTGCAATTATTTTTTTACACTAACAGACATTAGAAACATAACAGTACAAAAGTGTTATATAAGAACTAAAGCAAGTGGATGGTCTTTCAAACCTTGCTCGCATGTGTGTGAATAGCATATTGATCCCTAGAAATTTATTCGATGCATTTTCCAAGGGAAAACCTCTAGGTGCAAAGATGCTCTAGTACCTAAACTAGAACCAATGCAATGTTAGCTAGGACGAATACAAAACTAGCACTAGAATTCTATCTCGAACACTTGTTTTAAACAAAGAGAATGTTAAATACAATTAACTTCATTTTTTTCCATGCACAAGCAAGAAAGTGTTCAAACTTTATATTCATATTAAACATCAATCTAAATTAGGTCACAATCAAGTTAAGAAGAGCTATGAAAAGAAGAGGAATTTATTTAAGCAATTCAAAAACATGTAATATTATACAAATATGCATTGATTAAGAACAAGAGGCATTGCCATACTATTTTATTTGCAAAGGACTTTTTTTACTCGTCTTTTGAAAATTGGAAAATGCTTTGTATTTGTTTGTTTGTGATTTTCTTTCAACATTTAATATTTTTCTTAGTCCATGTCAAGAAAAGGGAAATTTTAATAGCATGCACCAAAAAATGTAGATTTTTTTTTAAATAGAAAATATTGTTTTGCAACAAAGCAAAATATTTAGTTGGGAAAACAAAAGAAAAATGAAAAAAAAAAAGTCTACCAATTGACTAGTTGTTTTGGACCTATACCTTTGAATGTGTTGGAGTATGAATCCAGAATGCATTAATTCATAGGAGCAAATATTTCCTATATATGGATAAGTTGCTTCTGCAACATATGCAATATTTTTGGGCATTGCGACATTGTAACCTAAGTGGCAAAAGAGGAAACTGGATTGTTTTTTATTAGATTCCCCCCATTCTAGGAACATGCCTTTGTGATTGAGAAATGAAAATGCTTTTCTTCAATGGCCAAAGAAAAATGAGTGTTTTTTTTAATATATTGAACAATTCGAAAGAAAAAAATTGCAATCTAAGTTGGATATTTTATCCAAATTCAGCCACCTTTTCATTGGAAGAAAAGTTGTATATGAAAATCTTAATAGGAGGTAATATGTTAACTTGGTAAGTTTTTTTAGTTAACCATAACAAAATTTAATTTTTTTTTTGTTTTTGTTTTTTAACTCTTTTATCTAATAAAGAATATTGAAACATGTTGTGCATGGTTAAATTTAAAATGGAGAAAGGAATACAAAGTTGTTTCTATAAATATGAAACTATTGAAAGCAATTTTGTTTTCATTTTTGTCTAGTTTTTTTCTATAGAAAAAATCACTTTGAATAATGGAAATCCATGTGGTAAACAATATGAAATAGAAATATTTATGTGGAAGTAATAGAAATTTTTATGGATTCATCTATAAAAAAGGGTACAAACAAAATAAAATCCATATAAAGATTCTCCTGTTTTGGGGGAAAAATAAAATAGTTTGCAAGATCCACAGTAGAAATCATTTTTAGAATCCCAATGCCATAAGAATAAGGATTTATGTTTACCATGAGCATGAACTATGAATATATGTTTTTTCTTTTTCCATGGTGGCATACAAAAAGTGTAGATATATGAAAAGTCTATGATAACAACAACTAGAAAATCCATTGTTTATAACATAAGAAAAACCAAGAAGGGAACTATATCAACACCCTAATTTTATCAACAAGACAAAACATGGGAAGTATTTTGTTCATTTCCCAATTTTTAAGTCAAGGTAAATAATAGTAAACAAGAGATTCACTAACCCAAGAGATAAAAGAGTAAAAAATAAAACTAGAATACCAACAAGATTTTCCACAAGGAGAAATATTTTCTATTGGTATATGATAAAGTTAGAGCACATGCCATGAAGAGAAACTTGAATGCTATAGCTTTTTTCCCTTCGTTTTTATTTTCTATACAAGATAAGTTGATAAAATGCCATTGATGCAAAGTTCTATAATAGTGACAATTTTTCTTTGTTTACAATAGCAATGGTAGGAAAACACTTTCCAATTTTTTTAGTTTTGGAAAAAAAATGAATTATTTGAATAACAACATTCTAAATGAAAAAATGAAAAAAAGGGCTACAACAATTCCATGGTTCAACACAGAAAGAAAAAGAGAGCAATTTCCTATGCAACTTCTAGGTCTTAAAATATTGTATTTTTCATTGAGGAGTAGTACAAGACATGAAAGGAAAACAACAGAAAGGTATAGAGTAAATGAAAGTAATTTTAATAATTCCAATGTTATTACATATGTCTATGTCAAAACCAATTGTTTTAAACAAATGGGATATAAATTTGCATCCTAGCTCCATCCCTATACACTAGAGACTAATAAGAGGTAAGTCATTTCAGTATTTTTATACTCATTTTTTCCTTGAGCATAACAAAACAAATGTCATGGATTTAGAACTGCATTAATAAAGCAATTTCCATTTTTTCTAATTTTGGAAAAAAGGAGAAATATTTGAATAACAAAATTCTAAATGCAAGAGTGATAAAGGCTATAGCAATGCCATGGATCAAGAGAAAAGAAAAATGTAGAGCAATTTCCTATGCAACTTTGAAGACCTAAAATCTTTTAAATGTCATTCACGAACAACAAAAGACATGAAAAGAAAACAACAACATGGTATAGAGTAAATGGTTGATATGAGGGTAATTTATATTAATTTCAACGTTATCACATATATCTATGTCAACCAGTTGTTTTAAGAAAAAGGAATAGAAATTTGTAGACTAGTTTCCACCTCTATAGACTAGAGAGTAACAAAAGCCAAGTCATTTCACGATTTGTCTGGTTCTTTTTTTTCTTAAGCATAACAAAACAATTGCCATGGATTCAAAATTGCATAGAAAGTTTGATCTATTCAAATCCAGAAAGAGAGAAAGATCTATTAGTTGTACTATTGGTAGAAGGGACTATTGCAACAGCCTTAAATAAGTCCATGTAAATAGCAGTGTCTTTTCCTATGGCATAGCAAAATTTGACAATTTTTTTTAACAGTATAGAGTTTTTTTTTCTTACAATTGTAAAAGAAAATATTGTGAAGTCCACGCATTGATTTCACATTTTATTTACTTCAACAATTATGTTTTCAGGTGCCAATGTGAAAACACCAACTTCAGACAATTTGTGTAGATGAACAACAATCATGGAAACACTTTTTGAATAGTTTTCATAAGAGACTTTGCAAATTCCTGGACAGAACACCTCAAGTATTTGGCCATTCAATGTACATTCAATTTGGTGATCAAGTATTTCCAGAATGCATTCAACTCTATGCATAGAAGCAATTTCTATTGCGTCCTTACAAAACCATGCAACGTGTTAGATTATGTGTTATGTGTCATTCTCTGTTTACATTTATTTCAAATGTGTTGGAAGGGAGGTGCAAAAGCATTTCTCACTTTTAACAGGCCCTATGATTGCACCCATATATTTTTTTCTTTTTTTATAATTTGGTATTGTGCTTTTTTGTTTGAGAAACAAAATCGAAGGAGAAGAAAGTATAAAATGAATTTTCTATTGTATATGAAAATGGAAAACAATATCATATTAACAAGGCAAGATATTCAATTAAATGAGTTTTGGAATAGATAATTTCGAGCAGGATTTTCTTTACAAATTCATCATTAAGGATATCTTTGAAACATTTTACGTAGCATCACAGTGTCTGACTTCCTTTTACACCATTTCTTATAATATTTTTGAAGAAATACAGAGGCAAAATGTTTGACACTAACAAAATGTCCAATTTTCACCTATTTGCAATTGTTTATAAACAAACAAAGTATTTGGGATATGTTCATTTGATTAGAGTTGTTGAGATTATTATAATTTTAAATAAGTAAAACGGAAAAAGTAGATGGAAAAAAAGAACACTACAAAAAAGCACTATAAGTGCATGACCATAAAACTTACAATAGCATTATCAGATAGTCAATTGATGCAACAAGTCCAACCAAGAATGAGTCATTTGATGTAACCAATTCTCTTATAGTACTATCTGGTATTAGTCTTCGATGATTGCAAACTTGTTCAATAGTTTCAGTCTTTAATCTTTTAAGGAGAACAATGCAAAACTTTGCATCTCCTTTGTGGTATATCCCTTTTTTTTTTTATTGAACTCATATATCCTCACACTAGCACCAAGACGAAAGCAATCAATATAATGTGGAATCATATGATTGTTAATGCCAATGATTATGGTCATTTGGACATCTTTATCTACAAGGCCACAATGTATTAGTTGTTTTTTTGTGGGTGAAGCTAGGCTTATGTTATTTGAGGGCCCATATTGTTTCATTACATCTCCTTAACAAATATTATTATGTGCACCAAAGAAAATTTGCAATATTGTTGTTGGCTAAGAGAGACTCTTTTCAAGACTGCAATTACACACCATTATTGATCAGAGATAGGAAAGGGGGAAAATATCAAATATATGTAGCATGGAAAACATGCAATGAATTGCACATTCTACCAAAGATATATGGTTCATGCATTTTGGGTTCTAGCAATGGTAGAAATGAACGTCAACCAAAATTTTATTGTTTGAAGCGGTTGGGAACGTTCTTATTTACCTTTTATCTTGCTTGTTGCATACTTTATTTGATATTTTTATTTATTTCTCCTTCATATTACCACTTCCTATTATTGGCAATGGAGGTGAAGAGGATATTGCAGGGCTATAACAATAACAAAAATAAAAAGCAAAAAATTGTTTTAGATGTGTCATGCCACGTACGAAATTTGAATTATCAGGCTATATTGCATAATGAAAATGAGACTATATACCAAGGAAAATTAAAGGTAAATAGATTTACCCTTTGTCTGTTCCACTTGTCAACATTTTCGTTGGCCTCTTTCGCAAAGGATTTGCATTGTTTGTAAAAGAAAATAATTTTGCAATTTGTTAGAATATTCCTTTTAATGCAATATTCAAGCTAGAAACATGTATGGTATTTTAGAAATTAAAACAAATTTTATTGCTCCCCCCTCTTTCTAAATTAGAAATATGCATACAAATTTGAAAATTTGAACAACTTATTTTCCTTATTTTTCTTTCTACCCCCAATTTTTTCTTACCTCTTTTGTGTTTGAGTATTTGTATTTTGATCCATTTTCATCTCTTGTTGCTTGGTATTTCTATTTGGGAAAATACATATCCAAGTTTTATTAGAATTTTTGTCATTGGCATGGACAACATGATGCATAACAGGGAACAAACTTTAAGCAAGTAGAAAATGGAAATTGCAAATTTGGAAAAAGCATAAACTTGCAACTGTTTTTTCCATTCAACACGAGGAGGGGAAATTACAGATATTTTTCAAAATTAGCTATTGGAAATTGAAGGGAGAACTTATTAATTGTGCTAAATACTTTTTTCTGTGTTGTTCCAATCAATGTGCAAAGAAGAAACATTGCGAAAAAAAAAGTGTTGACTATACCAAGACCTTAGTCAATTGAAGAAAAAATGATAGAGAAGAAAATGAAAAAATGGTGAAGTCTATTTACAGTAAATGGAGGTTTCACATTTAATTTAGCAAAGTTGTTGAAATTTGCATGGGATTTTCAAATGGAAAACTAGTAAATAAAAGGATTATACATAGGCATAATATGGTTTGAGTTAAGCAAATGCAGCTAACGAGATCCATAATGCCTTTTATTATCTATAAGAATGGAAATCATTTTTTGTCTCAATTTATTAGAGAGATTTCATTTCCAAATAATATGAATCATCATTAAATATCTTTATTACAGATTCATGGTCAAGGGACATTTTTGTGCTCAAATGGCTGCAACATACAGTTATTTATATGGAAAAGTTGTTTCAAAAGAAGATAATTGGTCAAAACAATGCAAATAAATATCCAACAAATAATGCAATGGGAAATGCAAGATACAATCAATTTGTAGGAAATAAACAAGGCAATGGAAAAGGCAAGATACAAACCAATTTAACTATTAATTTACTTTGCAGGAAAGTTCGAAAGTTTGAAAAGAAATGGTTAAGAAATCTTGAAAAAGATAACATACTAATTGTTTGAAAAGGAATTCTTATTGGCAAGGTTGCTAGTTTGAGTATAACTCTATGTTAAATTCATGTGTTTTTTTTTGACATATTTGTAAAACATTGGAAAAATTTTCCTTGGTTGCAAGCCCTGGATATCCCACTATGTTTTGATGGAGTACAATTGATAGAAGTAGGTATCGGCTTGTCAAGACTTGCATGGCTACATTCCCACGTATTGGGAGATAGTCTTGTAAGGGTTGTTTGTTTCAATTTAACTTCTTTATGGATTATTTCCTTTTCCTTTTATTGGGTGTAGCGAGTGGTTGACAAAGTGAAAGAAAATACAGATCATAGGAAAAAAGAATAGGACACAACAAATCAATACAAATATTGGTGAAGAATAGTCGATCATGGCAACTACAAATCATAGATCAAGTGTAGTTGATGAAATATCAAGAAAGTTGTTAATATAGAATAGGGTATCATATAATATATACAATTTTAAACACTCTAGGCACAAAGAGAAACTTAAACAAGTATAACTCTATACCTATGCAAATTCTCAAAATATCCTTGTCTAAACATGTTCTAAGTTGCAACATGAAACCTATACAACATGAAATATTGTTTAGATTCTGTTAAAGGAAGGAAGAAAAGGATACAATAGAGCCATAATGACTGCGGAGGTCATGGATGAACCAAGGAAAAGTAAATATGCTATCTTATAAATGACAATGGTAGACACATGATTTGACATTCCTATGTAAGATATCAACAAGCATATTCATTTTACATCATCTCTCTATTTCGTTCTAGTTTTTTGTACTTGTTAAGTAACTCAGATTTTATATTGCATTTACTATTACAAAACCATATATTTAAAAAGAAAATATCCACATTCAACTAGCTACAATGAACTTGTTGTGTCTAGTTGAGGGAAACATGTTGCAGGCCAGAAGAAAATTTATAGACATTGTATTAAAATATAGAATTAAACTATTTAGAGAAAGGATACACTATTTTGTGACTCACCTAGTCAACAAAATCCATTATGGTTTTTTTTACAAAGATATGAATGATGCAATGTTTTTCTATGGCCCAAAAATTGCAGGAGCAAAGGACATTTTGGCTCCATAACAATGTTTCTTCCATTTTAAGAAAATCTTATCCTCTATTTACCATTACCAAAACTATTCTTTTTTTTCCTAGTTTTAGTAGTATTACTTTGCTCATAATGCAAAGCATTGTTTGGTTTTCCTAGAGATATTATAATAATGAATTTTAAAATTGTAAAGGAAAACAATCTCAAGGCAAACAAAGAAGTTGTATGCAGCTATAGACATGGTAACTATGCTCATTGCAAAATGATCTATGAAATTTGTTGCACATATGGATTCAACAGAAGTTGGGAGCTTTGTAAATCAATTATGTATTTTGGGAGGGGAATCTTGTATGAATAGGACCTTGCACAAATATGGCACGCAACTACATATTCTGGTGTACTATAATATGCGTTGTTACATATTGTTATTTGGAAATATATATTGCACTGTATATGATGTAATCGGTGTGAAAGAATTAATGTAATAGTTGAATATTGATGGATTCATACAACATCAATATTACTAATAGAACATGCATCCAAGAAGCAAATCTATATTTTGTTTGTAAAAAATATACATCCCAATGTAAATGGACCGATTCATTGAAGTTGCAAAGTTGCAAATATAAGGAAGATAAAATGAAGGCTATGTATTGCACAACAAAGGCTTTGCAATGTCCATCCAAAGCACATATATTATATAAAAAATATCATTCCACTAACTAGGCTATAAGAATTTAATTGGAAAATGATGCAAAGTTTAATAATTAGATATAGTAGTAGTCAAGGAAATGAAATTATGCTCGCTTTTGTAAAATGGAAATAATACAAGAAAAAAACAACTTAGAAATAAGACTAACAAGTCTTGGAAAGTTTGGAATTTTTATTTGCAAGAGAGGAAAGCACATGTAGAAGAGCATATTGACATATTTTATTGCCAACCCAAGTTTTTTACCTTAGACAAAGACATAAATATATTCCTATATAAAATATCTTTTTTTCCAAATTTGTTGGAACATTGTCTAGGTTGATATAATGGGAATTGAAATGAAGCTTGCATAGTGGTCAGTCTAGTATGCATCTTAAATCCTAAAGGAAATGTCAATATTTCTTATATTTGACCAAAAGTGTTCAAGCATTGAACCATTTTTAATCATTGCTTATGTTGTATGCAGTTTAAATCCATCCTTTCCATAAATGACTCTAGTCTCTTTTTCGAGTCGTTGTTATGCAACATATATATGTTGAAATCCCCAACAAGTAAAATATTTTCATTTCCTATTGTCTAGAAGAATAGAGAGTCCAAAAGAGAAAAAAGGTTTTCAAGTGGAGCTCTTAGTATTTTATAAAGATTTACTAGGCTAAAGAAATGGTGATTAAGTAGGAATTAAATTACAATTGATTCATAGAATTTTGGTGCATAGTTTTTTAAGGTGTTATACATTATTGGTTTTTCAAAACAATTGGCAATTCCATGCACAAAAAGTGTCAAAACATAATTATGCTCTTTGGTGAGTAAAGTATCTTTTCCAATGGCAATAATTTATGTCTCTTGAAAGCACAATATATCTTCTTGCATAAGATAATTGTCATGTATAGCATCATCCATATGCAATTTTAGACTTTGATTGTTCAAAGTGCATATTAGCAAAGATATCTATTTTTTGTAACAGATCCCATATTGAAATTTCATTGTGGATTTGTTCTAAGTTTGTTGATGATGCAAATGGGAACCCAAAACAACCATTATCCCACCTGCTTTCCCCAATATTTAGCTTTCTCTACATTTATCAAACTCTAAATTTGGATTCTTGGCCAAATATTTCTTCTCCTGCAACTCTATTGCACAAATCTGCTTCTGCAGGTTCAATTCTGTAAATAGGTTTGCGTAAGCTTTCTTTTCCACAATTTTCTTTTCACAAGACAATTCCTTCTCTAAGACAGATTTCTACAAATATGTCATTCTACAAGCTCAGTATCTCTATAACTTCAACCTTTCCACAATAGAGTTTCTACAACTCTATTTTTGCATTTGCAGATTGCAAAAATTCCCAAATTCTAAATTTGACTTTCGCAATTATGCAGCCGCAACACACCTTTCTGCAATTGGATTGCGGATTGCAAATCTAACTTTTCCCAAAGTTGAAATTCCAAAAATTTCCTTCCCCAATATTCCTTCTGCAAAGTTGCAGATTGTGGATCCAACTTTTCCCAAAGTTGAACTTTGACAATTTCCCTCCCAGAATTCCTTTTTTGCAACACTTTACAACCATCGATTTTGTGCGGCCTCCTTCCTGATCGTTGATATGAGATTAGATACAGATCTCATATTATATTTGTGGATCTGTTATATTCCTTACACCTTTCTCTTGCAGGATTATTTTGGAGCATCATATATCTTGCGGCTTTGATCTCGTCCGTTGATCTGCTATCTTCAGCAGAACTTCAGTTAACCTTGCATATTTCCTATCTTTTGTTCACGTTAACTTTGTGAATATTTCCCCATCGTCGATCCATGCTCTTGTTGTATTTCGAGTCATCCAATCTCGGGTAACCTCACCTCTGTAACATTCCACTATTTCAAGCCCTAACTCTAGACTACGCATGCATCGCTCATTAATCATTAACATATATCATCAATCATTAAATTTGTGAAACCATACATTTAGAAAGAACTGTAAGCACACACAAAGATTCACTCAAATAGGATTTCCTTCATTCAATACAATGAAATTGTACATTCATGATTGTCTCAGAACCTGGGTTCTGATCACCTTAGTTTGGTATAACTACAACCAACTACCTTGGCTTGATTTACAATGATTTGGCCACTCCTTAGCCATATTGAATGACTGCCTCTGGCTCTTTGAACTACTTTTGTCTCTCCCTTTACTCTCTTCTTTACCCTTGCCTCAAAGGCTTACATATATATATACAATAGGATTTATGAACCCATTTTGGTTCAGAACCTCAATATAATCAACAATATTCTAACTAATTCTAAATAAAGAAACATAATCAACCCTATATCAATGACTTGCTCATGAGAGCCTTAACCCTTATCGAATGTTGCCATTTGACATGGGCTTAGTTACATGACTCATTTAACTACTCATCACTCACCTAATGACTCATCACCAATCTATAAGAACACTCGACATAGATTTATTTACAATGTAATATTCTTAGGACTATTAATTCAGAAGATGAAGACCTCTTCTAGGTCTGATCAAACATTGATCTTATAATTCAATGGAGAGCAGGATGCTCCTGCATCAGATTCCCCAGGAAGAAAGAAATATGACCTCATGGTTATAACCTTCCATCTTTAGTATGATAGGATACCAATATTTGTGTTGTAGGTGATCATCCATCTCATTATGTTTTTTTGTCTTTGTCATCCTCAGTTCTCTTGTTTTCCATTATTTCTGTTGCAATGCTCCACTATATTTTCTTCTACAATCTTCTTTTGTCATCTATCTTCTATTTTTCTTTTGTCTATTTTCTCTACTGATGTAAATATTTATTCTTTCCTCATGCCTTCTTTGATATACTTTCACTATCAGCATCCTTAATTATTAAATCTCCATGTCTAGACTGTCATTTGGTTGGTACAATTGCATCTTCTTGTTTTGAAACTATCGTGGTTCTCTTGACTCTTTGTTACTATCCAGCTCACAAGACATTTCAATTTTTTGAACTTCTATCTGCTCTTTTCCAATGTTGCAATCAAACATTAAGAAATCATCTTTATCAACCCTTGGATTTATCAACCAATCTTCCAATATTTCTAACTCTTCATCATACTTTCCGAGGTTAGAAAATTTATCTGTCTTCATTAGCCAACTCTATCTAGATACTGATCATCCTTTTGAGATGATATGGTCTCTTATTTTGTCATGAAAAAATTCTTCCTCTCTCTTCTAGTAACATCACTATCCAAATATGAAAGTGTTCTCTTTTGGTTATCTCTACGAGACCATGTAATCTCATCTTTCAATTCCATAATAAACTTCTGGCTTTGGTCCATGTCAAGGATACATGGATACTCTGCTTCTTCTTCCTTTACCTCTGGGAAAACCTCACAAGGTTCATCACATGTTACCCCTACATATATACACAATTCATTAGATTTAAAAATATGAGACTCTCAAGTCCCTATTGATATTTTCTCTGGCATCCACCTTTTGTATTGGTTTGATCACAACATCAAACTTTCACCTTCACCTATTTTTATTAATAGCTTGAGATACAGGCTGCATACACTCTTCATATGATACCATATCATCTTTTACTATAACATAATTATATTATACTCACATGCTTTTGTAAAGGACATCTTCTTTTCCTTCATACTTTTTGACAGTCCTAGATGATTGTTCAACGTTTCCCTTCATCAGATTGTAATTCTGATTCTGCCCTATAGAAATGTCTTTGCACATTTTTTCTTCTTCCTTCATCTTCATATCATCTCCAATTGATTGTGTTCCTCCATCAAGAAACTCATCAATGAGATCCTTTTGCTGCAATACTTCATACCTTTCCTCATTTGAGAGACTTTCTTCATCATATTTGACTTCATCAAATTTTAAGATAGTTTCAAAATATTTCCTATCATCTACAATAAAACCTGTAATCACAAACAAATCATCAGTCCCAAAAACATAATACCTCTTGGTCTCATTCGACCTCATAGTCATCTCCTCCATAATTTGATATGTACTCTTTATAGAATCCATGAGAGTTTCAATTAGTCTCTCCTTTTTTGCTTCATCATCCTCTCCAAGTAAAAGACCATGTTTTGGTTCACAATATGAAACTTCCATATCAGGCTCAGCTTCCCTGAGTTCTTCCTTCAATCTATCATACATATTTTTCTTAGCTTTACCTACAGGGATTTCCATCTTACCTTCATTTTCCTCATTACCCAACCATACCTCTGGGTTTCTCCTACAACTACTTGTATAGACTTCTAAAAGCATGAAATATCTCTTGCTAACTCTAGCAACTCCCTATTACATTCTTCTTAACTTTCTTTCTTCTTTATTCTGCTGTGGCTTTTCACTAAACCCCTGTAATGACCTTCAATAGTCATTATTTCTATCTCCCTCTCTTTTTTGAACTTCATCATGTCCACTTGTGGACATATTTCCTAAGCCTCCCTCAACAAGTCTACACATTTGTCTATTATACTTCAACAAGCTATCTCTCCTTGAGCTTGTCCTTTTGGTATCTCTAGTTCTTCTCCTCTAGAACCTTTTGAGCATCTCATTTTCTCTTATGTTTGGATTCTATAGGACCACTTTTGTTTTGAGAACATGCACTAGTCCTCTCTTGTCCAACCTCTATTGGATTTATGGGCTCTACCACTAATTTCTCTTTTCTCTACGAGTTCACAAACTCTTCTTCATCAGGAACATAACTGTCCTATGTACAATTCCACTTTCTTTAGTCTGTTGTAACATGTTAAATCCTTCAAAGGATTTATTTTTCACTCTCATGTGGCTAACAACAATTTAAACCATGCACTCTCTATCTACAAGTATTTTCCTATAATTAATTATAATCATAATGAAAAACAAAAATATCATTACCTCATTCCAAGAGCTATTTGTGCTCTGATACCACTTGATGCAGAGCACTCAACCTGTAACATCTTATTGCTATGATACCAATTTGATGTAGACGGGAACCCCAAACAACCATTATCCCATCCTCTTTCACCAGTATTTATCTTGATCTACATTTAGAAAACTCTAAATTTGGCTTGTTGGCCAAATATTTCTTCTCCCGCAACTCTATTGCGCAGCTCAGATTCTACAGGTTCAATTCCACAAACAGGTTTCTACAAGCTTGATTTTCTGCAATTATCTTTCTGCAAGAAAATTACTTCAACAAATATGTCTTTTCTCAACCTCGGGCTTGTTGAATTTTCATATTCTAAGCTAAATCATTAGTATTTCATTTCAATTTCATAACAAAATCATATAAACAGGATCACTGAAAGATAGACAAGCACAACCATATAAAAAGAACACAAAGATTTATCCTGGGAAAACCCTAAAGGGAAAAACCCAGCAAAATCTTTGTCAATATAGATGCCCCAAAAGATAAAAGATAAAACCAAAAAGGAGATCAAATCCTGATCCTCCTCCTTCTCCAGCTACTTCTCTATTCTCCACTAATGCACTACACAAGTGAGAGTGTGTGTCACAAATGAGGAGCGCCACACCTCTATTTATATTCATTTGTTCACTTTAATAATTAAATTCAACATGTAGGCTCGAGTTAATCATGTAGGCTCGAGTTACACATGTAGGCTCAAGTAACCACACTAGGGTGCTAATGACCCACCTTTACAATTAGAGGGGAATACCTCATGACTCTTATTAGTTCTTTTGATTAGAAGCATCAAGGTACAAATTAATACAAGTGGTTCTCCCGGTAGGAACATCGGGGACCAAAAAAAGATAAATATAGAATATTCTTTGAAGTTATAATATTTCAACACTCCCCCTTAATGAGAATGGTATTCTATAACATCATCAACAACAACAATACTAGGAGAGAGATAGAGGAAATCATCAACATCATTAGGGTAACACATCTATAAATCATTGGAAGCTTTTCAACATCATATAGTCTTTATCTTTGTCTTCAACAACAGCAACACTTTGACCATCAACATCATCATTAATTCTTTAGTCTTTAACTTCAATATTTAGCAGGAACAACACTTTCAGCACTTTGACCTTTCGATTGGCAGCAACTTTAGCACCTTGACTCTTTCGATCAGCAGCAACATCGTCAGCACTTTGACCTTTCGATCAGCAACAACTTCAGCATTTTGACATTTGAATCAACAACAACATCATTAGTACTTTGACCTTTCGATCAGCAACAACATCTTCAACACTTTGACCTTTCGATCAGCAGAAACATCATTATTAAAACATCATCATCAAAACATCGTTATCATCATACTCTGATCTTTTGATCAGAAACATCATCATCAAAACATCATCATCATCACACTCTGATCTTTCGATTAGAAACATCATCATCATCTTACTCTAATCTTTCGATCAGAAACATCATCATCATCACACTCTAATCTTTCGATCAGAAACATCATCATCATCACACTTTGATCTTTCGATCAGGAACATCATTATCATCATACTCTGATCTTTTGATCAGAAACATCATCATCATCACACTCTAATCTTTCAATCAGAAACATCATCATCATAATACTCTGATCTTTCAATCAGAAACATCATCATCATCACACTCTGACCTTCTGATCAGAAACATCATCATCATCAGCAACAATCTGCAAACCACAATACAAAGACAAAGAAGTCTTTGGATCTCTTTTGGACTTAAAGTCCAAGGATGATTCAATCCCACCACATTCTTGACAACCGAATTTATCGGATCCATTTTGAACAGAAGTTCAAGGATGATACAATCCTGCCACCTTCTCGATGACCGAAGTTCACTGGATCTGTTTTGAACCAAAGTTCAAGGATGATACAATCCTCCCACCTTCTCGATGACCGAAGTTCACCAGATCCATTTTGAACTGAAGTTCAAGGATGGTACAATCCTACCACCTTCTCGATGATTGAATTTCATCGGATCCATTCTGAACCGAAGTTCAAGGATGATACAATCCTTCCACCTTCTCGATGACCGAAGTTCACCGGATCCATTCTGAATCAAAGTTCAAGGATGATACAATCCTGCCACCTTCTCGATGACCGAAGTTCACTGCATTCGTTCTGAACCAAATTTCAAGGATGATACAATCCTGCCACCTTCTCGATGACTGAATTTCACCGGATCCATTCTGAACTGAAGTTCAAGGATGATACAATCCTGCCACCTTCTCGATGACCGAAGTTCACCAGATCCATTCTGAACCGAAGTTTAATGATCATACAATCCTGCCACCTTCTCGATGACCAAAGTTCACCGAATCCATTCTGAATCGAATTTCAAGGATGATACAATCCTTCCACCTTCTCGATGACCGAAGTTCACTGAATCCATTCTAAACTGAAGTTCAAGGATGATACAATCCTACCACATTCTCGATGACCAAATTTCACCAGATCCATTCTAAATCGAAGTTCAAGGATGATACAATCCTTCCACATTCTCGATGACCAAGGTCACCGGATCACTTCTGGACATATGTCCCAGGATGATATAATCCCTCTTCATTCTCGAGGACCGAGGTCCTTGGATCTCTTTATGGAAAGTTCCAGTGCCCAGGGATGATACAATCCCACTACATTCTCAAGGACCAAAGTCACTAGATCCATTATGGACATATGTCACAGGATGATACAATCCCTCTTCATTCTCGAGGACTGAGGTCATCGGATCACTTTAGAGCAAATTCCCAGGGATGATACAATCCCACTACAACACCACTACTCCCCCTTTCAAGGAAGGTCTTTCTGAACAACACCAATCTTGTCTCAAAAGTGTTCAAACTTTACCCGAGACAAAGGCATTGTCAACACATCATCATCTAAACCATCATCATCTACATATTCAGTATGTGGATACTGAACTATCACCATCTGTATCTACAGTATATGAATACTAAAAGCATCATCATCTATATCTTCAGTATAGAAATACTGAAAGCATCATCACCTCTATATTCAATATACAAATACAGAATCACCATCATCTGAATCTACATTATGTAAATACTGAAACATCATCTATATCTTCAGTATGGGAATACTAAAATCATCATCATCTATATATTCAGTATGGGAATACTGAAACATCATCATCTCTATATTCAATATAGAAATACTGAATCACCATCATTTGTATCTATAGTATGTAAATACTAGAACATCATCATCTGCATCTTATCTCGTATATAGAAATACCGGATTTCTATGTGTTACAACAGAACACAGGGTTCTCTGTCATCACAACTCTGTTTATCACATAGAATCATTGTAGTATCCATATTCAGGTCAAAGGGACATGATATCAGCTTCTGGAGCCATATGGCTTCACAAATTAGTAGAGCAATCTGCTATGTATTCTGCTTCATCCGTGCTAAGAGAAACACTAGACTATTTCCTACTAAACCATGAACTCATAACAGACCCCAAACAAAATCATCTACCTGATGTGCTTTTCATGTCTGAGATACTTCTAGCCCAATCTACATCTATATAGCCATACAATATGTAGTCATGGTTTCCATCATAGTATAGACCAAATTCTATAGTCCCTTTCAGATATCTCATCACATGTTTTGCAGATATTTGGTGAACATGTCTAGGTTGAACTAGATACTGAATCAAGGTGTTCACAGCAAAACAAATGTCTGGTATGGTATTTGTTAGATACACTTAACGATCGAAATATGTTTGTATTGAGTCACATCCACTAACTCTTATGAGTCATCAGCTAATAACTTCAAGTTGGAATCCATGGGTGTGGACATGGCTTTGTATTCCAACATATCGAATTATTTCAATATCTCTACTTCCTACTTTCCCTAGTTGAGAAAGATTCCTTTTGAATTTTTCCATACTTCCAAACCTAGGAAATAATGCATTAACCCAAGGTCTTTCATCTAAAATTATTCAACGAGCTTCTTCTTGCATTCTACAATTTGTTTCTCATTCCCTGTCAGGAATATATTATCCACATATAGTAATAGTATGACATTTTCATCTTCTACAACCTTGAGATAAAGGTTAGGATCATCTTTACTCTTGGTAAAGCCCATGCTCGACATGAAACTATCTATCCTTTCATACCAAGCTCGAGGAGCTTGTTTAAGGCCATACAAGGCCTTCTTCAACTTGCATATGTGAGTATGTCTATCTTCAACTTCAAATCCTTGTGGCTGTTCTATGTATACTTCTTCTTTGATCACACCATTCAGAAAATATGTTTTCACATCCATCTGGTGTAAGTACCACTTCATCATGGATGCAAGTGCCATGGTAGCTCTAATGGAAGTATACCATGCTACTGGGGAAAATGTCTCTTAATAATTAGTTACCTCTTTTTGATAGAAACGTCTAGCCACAAGTCTTTCCTTACTTCTATTTGCAACATATTTTATCTTGAAAATCCATTTGGAAGATACCACATCTTTGATTTCTGGTTTGAGTACTATATCCCAAACATCATTCTAGTATTCTTTCATCATAACATCTTCCATGAGTTCATCTTGTCAGGTCATCAACATATCCTAGTCTTCTGCATTCAACCATGAAGGTTGGAACCCACTTTACTCTTGGTAATGTCTCGATCCATCAGGAAGTTGTCCATCATGTCATACCATGTTGAACTCAGATATATTCTGTAGTCACACCCCCTGAAGTGGAGTATCATATTTCCTCTTCATTCTGTACAGATGGTTCTATGCTTGATATATACTTGTCAATAGAGTATGTCATGTCATAGTCTATTCTTTCTGAGGCAAATCAGGAACCTTGCTTTGTACACTTGTTCTTGTAGATCCATATGGAAGATACTATGTACTTCCCTTTATGTCTCAAAACCATATCGAATACATCATTACTCATGATAAATTGTTACTCTTTGATCATAGCTTCTTTCATAGCCATGGTGGTCTTCATCCTTTGAGGTGGATCTATCGCTCTTTGAAGCTATTTCCTTCGTCATGATGTCTCTAACCCTGGGAGCTTCAGATTCATGTTTATTGAATTGTCATCACTTGTTCTTTGGAACAAGTCTCATCCTTCTTTTCTTGTAGGTTCTTGTACAGGACCTTTCCTACAATTCAAATGCACCAGTTTCATGGTTAGAAATATTTCATAAAACATATGCTTAATGAAAAATTATTATGCATCATGCAACTGTTTAGCCAACACAATATTCATCCATATCTCACTACTGTCATTAATGCAACCAGTCTATCATGCATAACACATCAACTAAATATAATCAAATGTATAACAAAACAATAACATGAAATGACAATTGAATACTTATCTTTTATTCATTTCATGGGTAGAATCCTTCTTGATCCTTCTAATTCATCATCTTCTTCATTCATTACATTATCATTTCTTATCCAAATGATAAGATGGATAAGAGGTTCTTCAAGAATTGAGTTCTTCATATTCCTCATCGCTTGAGGGATCTTCTTTGAATGGTGAGAGCTTGATCTTTAATTTCTCCCATCTTCTTCTTCTCTTCTTATGAGTCAAGCTTCTTCTTATTCCCAAAGTCATCTGAAAGTAATCACTTCCTTTTGGCACACATTCCTCGCATGAATGAATCCCATGATCCTGGGAGGCCATTCAAGGTGGCTATCACCACTTATGCATTCTTTACTTCTTCTTTTACCTCTTCAATTTGTTTCTTAAGGTCATCTTCTAATGTATGTTCTTTCCTTCAAATAGCTTGGTCAAGGAATCAAACATCTCTTTCGGTGTCTTTATGGAAGACACTTGTGGTACAATTTGACCCGTGACTGAATCAATAATGATCTTCTTGGCCTTGACCAAGTTCTTTTGGTGTAAGGCTTTGAGCCTCATCTCCCTCTGGAACTGGAACGTATTTACTCATGTAGGTGTCCAATTCATTTTCTTCAGAGATATCAAATACTTCCTTTCTTGGAAGTTGTCAACTTCACCAAGCTTATCATCAAGCTGATGAGAACCTCAAATGGAAATAGCAAAAGATTAGATCTTACCGATTTGAGGTGTTCGTCCTTGTTCTGGAGCTAGCTAATCTAGGGTTTGTCAGAGAAAACCTAATTTTAAAAAATTGGATTCTTTCATATCTAATTGGATATAAATATATATCTATTCAAGATGATCTGTCCAATGTACTCCTTTTCTAAAAACTGTGGAGGGAAGCTCCTAGAATAGGAAGCCCTAGTTTTCCAATTTCTCCTACAAAAATGCCTGATACTATTTCTGTGCTATCTCTAAAATTACTGCTCCTCTATGTCTGAAACTCTGTACTGAAGTACCCTAACATGTTCCTGTTCCAAAACCATAGGTTTCATTAGAATTGGTTTCACCAATTGGGACTTATGATCATTTTCCCAAGGTGACCTGTTTCAGGACTGTTCCGAACAATGAAGTTGTATGGACTGCCACATGTCACTGTTTCATATTCTGAGTCTAAAACTTGGAACACAGAAAATAAATTCCATTCCCATTCTAGAACATCTTCCAAAATTTCATTTGGATATTTTTAGCCGAAGATATAGCAATTCTCCCTAGGTGTCTTGTTTAGGGACAAATCCTGGAAGAGGTTGGGACCCTAACTTGGAGGGATCATATCTCCCAGAATATAGAGGACATGAGACTGAATTTTGGAAACAATGTAAAACATGATTTTATATTAGACCTTTGCAATTTCCAGCTCCTGATCCTTTTCCAATCCCAATATATAGATAATATACCAAAACTTATCAGTTTTAGTATTTAGGGTTTTTCCAGCTCAGGGTCAAACTAGGGTTTGACTTTCCCGGAGTTTCACCCAACCAAAAATCTTGATCTAGGTCTCTAAAATTTGATTTTGATGAGGAGATAAATCCTATTCTGGGCTCACTCAAAAACTCTTCTTCTGTAGAAATCCCTAATTTCTCGCACCGAAAATTGAAAATGCTCGGAATCGAATTCCGCTTTGACAGAAAGATGCGCCCTTCAATGGAGAGTCAGCCTAGCCTTCTTTTTCTTATCGATTGTGGAGAGAGACCCAAAAAGTAAGAATCCCTAGCTTCTGTAGTTGCACAATTTCTTCTTTCAGGGTGGCTCTGATACCAAGTTGAATTTTCATATGCTAAGCTAGATCATTAGTATTTCATTTCAATTTCATAACAAAATCATATAAACATGATCACTAAAAGATAGACAAGCACAACCATACAAAAATAACACAAATATTTATCCTGGGAAAACCCTAAAGGGAAAAACCCAGCAAAATCTTCCTCAATATCGATGCCCCAAAAAGATAAAAGGTAAAACCAATAAGGAGATCAAATCCTGATCCTCCTCCTTCTCTAGCTACTTCTCTCTCTCCACTAATGCGCTACACAAGTGTGAGTGTGTGATCCAAATGAGGAGCGCTACACCTCTATTTATATTCATCCGTTCAGTTTAATTTACTCATCCGACATGTAGGCTCGAGTTAATCATGTAGGCTCGAGTTACACATGTAGGCTCAAGTAACCACACTGGGGTGCTAATGACCCACCTTTGCAATTAGAGGGGACTACCTCATGACTCTTATTAGTTCTTCTAATTAGAAGCATCGGGGTACAAAGTAAGACAAGTGGTTCTCCCAGTAGGACCATCGAGGACCACAAAAAGATACATATATAATATTGTTCGAAGTTACAATATTTCAACAAGACTCTCCACAACTTCAACCTTTCCGCAACATAGTTTTCACAACTCTCTTTCTGCATTTCAAAGATTGCGGATTGTAGAAATTCTGAAATTCCAAATTTGACTTCCGCAATTATGCGGCCGCACCACTCCTTTTTGCAATCGGATTGCGGATTGTGGACCCAAAATTTCCCAAATATTAACTTCCACAAATTTACTTCAAAAATATTCCTTTTGCAAAGTTGCATATTGTGGATTGTGATCCAAATTTTCCCAAAGTTGAACTTTCACAATTTCCCTCCCGTAAATCCTTTTCTGCAACTCTTTACAACCGTTGAATTCATGTGGCCTCCTTCTTAACCATTGATCTGCGATCAAATCAGATGCAGATCTCATCTTATCTTTATGGATCTGTTATCTTTCTTACACCTTTCTCTTGCGGTATTCTTTTGGAGCGTCAAATCTCTTGCGGCTTTGATCTCATTCGTTGATTTGCTATCTCAAGCGGAACTTCACTTAACCTTGCAGATTTCTTATCTTTCATTCATGTTCAATTCATGAATCTTTCCCCTCTGTCAATCCATCTTATTTCTATATTTTGATCCATCCAATCTCTACTAACTTCACCTCTGCAACATTCCACTATTTCAAGCCCGAATTTCATACCAGGGTAAGTTTTAGAGGCGAAATTTTGCCAATTGCCTATTTTTTGGGTTTTTTCCAAAAAACAAATTCTCTATTTGGTCATTTTTAGTGTCTAAAATCACCTGTATTTACATAAAATATTTTTATTTATCATAATATTCGCCAAAATTTACACATTTTAGTGTTAATTTTATGTTTCATATTTAATATTTGTTGTTATAGCTGATTTTACCACACTTGGTAGATCACATATTTATGGCCTTCCATGTCCCTATGCAAACTCCTTGGACCCCCCTTTCTCCCAAGATATTCCCCAAAAAACACATGTTTATTTGTATACGCAAATTTTAAAGAAATACCTGTGTGTACACACAAATTTTGAGCCAATACTCATGTACATTGGGAAATGTGCATAAAGACAATTTTTTTTGGAATTTTCCTCACAGAGTCCTGAATAACTTGACTCTTGGCCTTCCATATGCCTTGAGAATGCTCAGAATTGACCCTCCATTTCCTATTGGAGGGATATATATTGAGCCTCTTGGATGCATTGAAGGAGGAGAATTAGGAGAGCAAGGAAACTATAGTTCATTGTTTCCTCACTTGTTTATGCTTTAGTCTACATCCCTTTGTCCATTTGGAGAACACAGTGCTTCTCTTCCCAAGCTTGCCTTTTCTTTGTAAGCTTTCCATTGAGATAGAGGATTGAAGTGGTGTAGGCCTAGGTGGAGGAATCGGTTTCTCCGGTTCAATGAAGTGCCAACAGAGTTTGTCATCATTCTATCTCTATTTTTATTAATAGAAATATCCATTTTCTATCCAATATATGTGCATAACTATGAATATTTTTTCCATGGATGTAGTTATTTTCCTATACATGATGGTTTATATATGCTAGAGTATGCCTAACACTTTTATATATAGAATGCTTGTCTTGTTTTTTGTTGTTGAGAGCGAATTGTGAATGCAAGTGTGTTGAAAAATCTCAACAAGGATCTACATCAACCATCCAGAATAAGGTACGCTTCATATCCCTTAGTGTTAGATGTATTTATTTCTCTTACATATTGGAATGGATTGATTTCTGGTGTCATTTAGTCTATTTTGGTTTACTCCAATCCATATGAATTTTCTCTCTGTAACAAAATTAGCGACTCCGCTGGGGAGTTTCCTTGTTTTTCTTTAGGGATTGCGTGCACAATATGCTTGAATTGCTCTCTGTTCTATGCATTTCTATATCGGTTCTGAAAGTATGTTTTCCCATTAGTGTCCTATTTAAGTAATTTTGATCTTAGCTTATCATTTTACCCCCTCTTTCTTCCTGTACACAAGTTTTTTCTTCACAGCTGCGTATACATGCGAGTTTTTCCCGAATAGCCGCGTATACATGTAGGTTTTCTACAAAAAAACACACATGTGTCTGTTTTGAGTTTGATTTGGATGATTAAGAGTTGTTGGGTGAATTTTGAATGTTTCTAAGTATTCCTAGGTACTATTGGTGTTTGTATACTGCCTCTGTTTCTAACCATAGACCTTTGTTATTTGCTTTTTAATTTGATGTTGTTCTTGTCATCTTATTTCCTTTTTGTTTTGGTATTAGTGCATTAAATTTATTTTATCCCAGTGTCTAGCTTGGTTGTTGTTTGAGGATTTGCTACAAGGTCCTAGAGTTATAGAGTCTTTTATTGGTTTCACATATCATTTATTTCAAAAATACAAAAATATTTTATGTTTTGCATGTTTATGCATTTTTTCGTTTTGCACTTGCATGGTACTTGTATTAGGTTTTCTTATTGAAGTTATAGTCAAGATTTCATATAGGAATGGTTGCATTGTCATTTGAAGGAAAAATATGCATCTGATGTAGTGGCATACCCCGTTTTCTCTTTTAAAGAAAGAATTGCACTTAGCATTGTTTGTTAGGCGTGCATATTTACTTTCACTACTGAGTCATAACATTATTGGTTGCACGATCATTTCCTTTGAGTAATCATAGCCCCTAAAATCAACGGTTAATTTAAAATGAATAACACATTTTTATTTGATAGGGTACATCAACAGGATTAGGCTTTAGAGTCTTAGAATAGTTCATTGTGAGTAAATTCTCCAAGACTAGTAAAAAAAATAAGTAGGTGTTTGTCTAGGTGAGAGAGTGAAATTCTTGGTATAATTAGTGTTCTCAGGAGGCTCCTCTTACACAGGAGTTAAGCATAAGGTGACGTACACATTTGTGGCTTGGATATCCCCTAGCCACTCTCTATGCACCACCAAAGATATTTCTAGGATCTTATTCATATCTAGGGAATTTTGAGGTACCAGTTGGTGCTTTCGAGCTTTAGGATTTCTTACACTTTCCATATGGTAGATCCTACCTACAACTGTTTTCTTGAGAATTGGTTATATTGGGGTGACCTTATTTTCTTACCTAGGTATCATAGGGGGTACTTGCAAATGTTATTCTGTGAGTGTCTTGACAAGGTAGGCATTGGAAAACACAATCTCTTTGTTATCACTCCAGGAAACTCCTCTAGGTTGTAGCTCGAGGATGCCTGGTAACTTAAACTGGTTTTTGGGTTTTCTAAATTGGATCAAGCTGGATAACCTATATAAAATATCACTCTCAAGACATGCATGAAGCTCACCCAATCACAAGGCTTTTAGTTACAACTTGTTCAGTAGTTTGAAAAAAAGGTGCAGGGATGGAGAACTCACCAGGCTGGTAGACTTACACACATAACACATGCATATAAATGGATAAATCCTACTGAGGATGGTATTTATAAATCAAATATCACTAAATAACCAATAGGATGACAGCTATCGGCCCTTCAATAAATCTTAAAATTACCTAAATGGACATTCAGGCAATAAACACAGTAAATAAAGAGATGGCTGAACAAATCACAACAAAAGAGATTATACTTAGAATAAACCAGATGAGACACCTGATAATGGAACAGGCTCATAAATCCCCATATTCAAACCTTTATTAATCAAAAAATTATGGGCTTTATAGCCTCTTACAAAATTTATCAATCCTGAAAGTTCGATCTGTTTGCACAAAAATAATTGAAAGTAATAGTTTTTCTCGGTTAGGGATTCAAACCCTTGCTAACTGTTTGTTTATCTACTGCAAAGATCTAGTTCACTGAGTGAATTTTAAATGAATGAAGTGGTTGTTTATAATCACCACTGAGGGTTTACTGTGAAGTTCCTGCCAACAACCAGTGTTTCTGCATTTACTGAAGTGATTTTCCTCATTTAATCTGCTGGATTTTCTCCATCTTGTCGCTGCAGTTTCAGCGCTACAAGTCTCTATTTTCCCATAGTTTACCACCGCGGTCACTGATCAGAAGCTTTCTTCTATCACATAGGCGACCCAAATCTGAATATTGCCACAGTTTCGGCACTCCAAGTCCCAATGTTTTCGCAATTTACCGACTTACCGCCACTGTTGCTGATCGGGGATTTTTCTTTTAGCTCATCGGCACTATACGTCTCTATGCTACCACTCTCCACCTTTAGATCATGACAGTTTATACATCGGTAATCAAAATCTGTTTCCTCTAGCCCATCGGCACTCCAAGCCCAAATGTTTGCCGCAGTTGCAGCTCCTTAATGGACTATTGTGCCAATGATTAGTCTGTAGTTCTTCCGATCACCGCAGAGCTACTTGGTTCTAAACTCTTCGACGATTAGTATTTATTTTCTTCAATCGTCGACGATTTTCTATTATGGCATAACCAGTATTCAGTTATATCTTCTTCCCTTGTGGCTCCTTAGAGGACTAATTCGTCGGCGATTAGTCTTTAGACCCTCCGATCGCCGATGTGTTCATCTATTGTTGTGCTATCGGAATGTTTCTTGTCAACGATCAGAAGCCGTAGTCAGTCTGCTTCCTATCGTTGCAGCTCCCTAGGGAACAAGCTCACCGATAATTAGTCCTTTCAAGTTCTGACGCCGATGAGTTTGTATTGTTTCGGAACCCACAGTAAGTTTCTCTTTCATCATTGTGGCTCCACAATGAACTATTTGGCTGACAGTTTAGTCTTTTTAATTTCTGACTTCTATTACTTGACTTTGGCAGCATTTTATTTTTTCATATCACCAACATTTCGGCACCTTTCAGCTTTACCTCACCGCTGCTTAATCCTTAGTTCTTCTGATATTATTTAATCGTTGTCAGAGGTCATTAGAAGTCTGAATCAGAATGCTTAGTCACTATATTCTCCGTCATTGCGGCGCGTTTGAGAACTAGCTTGCCGATCTGAATTCTTCACAACTTTCGATTGATGTTTGAAAAACATTCCAATGGTGTAAACAGTTTTAGTAATACGCCTATTTTCTGAAGGGGTTTTCTACCTGCTATTTATCTCCCATATTTCTGTGGCTAATGAGATTTTCTAATCCTCTCCCAAGCCACCGAAAGCTACACTTGTGAAATTTTCATCCAAATAAAAAACAGAGGCTTTCAAATTTGTCAGTGACCTTCATATCCTTCATACTATCAAAATGAATTATTTTGTGTGAACTAAATAAAAATAAATTTATTTGGGAGAGAACATCTAGCTCCTACTTGGGGATGGGAACCTCCCTGTGAGGTCCCAAGAACACCAAACCAGCATGATTTTCCTGAAAAAGAATAATTAAATCTATCTTCTAGTGTTCCATTGGGCATGGAGTCATTTGTCTTCTATAACCGATCTGCTGCACCCTGCCTATAGCCTGCTTTGCTTATTCATGAAAACAACTGAAAATGACCTAGCTGCTCATATTAAGAGCTTATTTTCCTATCTAATCCTACTCCTAATTCTAATCAGTAGATCCTTATTATCATGTGACATCATGCTTCCAATGAATCCAGGTCAGAGGCTGATTTGCTAAACTTATCCCTGATCTTGACCCAAAAAATAAATGAAACCCTAGCATGCAGCAATGTAGTTTTGAAGGGTGACAGAGCGAGCCATCTTCTAACAAAAATATTTTGATATCTACGCTGGTTATAAGTTCCATATAGTCAGCAACAGGGTCATAAAAACCAACAAGAAATACCTTTTTATGTTGCTGGTCCTTTCCTTCACTGATGTTAATGTTGAATGTTGACTGCTCAACCTTTGTCTGATAAAAATGCAAGCTCAATAGTTGATCTGAATATTTCTACTCCTCTTCACATAATCTAAATTCATCATGATGATAGGCTGGCTAATCACAACTAACAATTTCCTCTTCCACAATAATATCTTTGTAGGATATACCAAAACTAAAAAGATATGTATTAGACTTTTGAGCAGAAGATTCATAACAAGCATTTATCATAGCATTCACACCTTTTTTATCATCTCTCTACTGAAAAGAGGAACTAGATGATTTTTTCCTAAACAATAAGTCTTCACAAATTTTAACCTCTTCTTCCTCATCATTGTATTTGATGGATATAGGAGCGCTAAGATAAGATCCTAATGACAGAGATGAGGGCTCTTGTATAGGAGTATCAGCAATAAAATTTTGAAACAAATCTGGAAAAATATTACCTAGTTCCTTGTCATGATTTGAAGCCACATGTTCATAAGGAGAAGGAAGATCTTCCTGATGTTCTAGCTGGATATTAGATAGTCCCTGTGAATCTTGCTCCTCTTGGTTACTGCAACTTTCCTTGATTTTCAAATCTGGAAATTGTGAGCTAGCCTGACTGATTTCAATGATCATTTGACCAGCAGAAAGTTGATCATTTCCATGTGTAGTTAAAGAAATCAATTCCTCAGATTCGCCATAATCAGATTTAACAATGGTAGGAAAACATTCAACTCCTTTGTAGTTCGTTTCTAGTTTATGTTTATGGGAAAGTACCTCATTGTGAAAATCATAAGAGAGATGAGGTAGCTCTTGAGGGAGATATTCTTCTCTACTGACCTTTTCATCCCGAGAATGCAAATTATATTCTTCATAACAATTATCGAATGCAAACTCATCTAAATAGTACCTTTTACAGTGCTCAGTGAATGCTCGGTGAAAATCTTGCAATGATGAAATACTGGAAGGAGGGAAAGAAATATACCACCGCTGAGCATCACCATATAATGAATACATGAACATCTTCATATGAACGTATTCATGTTGCTGATCTAATATATCCATGCATTCATGAAACTTGAGGAGGTGTTCTGCAGGATTGTCTTCTTCCTCCTCCTTGAAGGCAGGTAAAAAGTCTCCCCATTCGAATATATCAGGTTCTGGATGTGGGAAACCAGGAACAGAAGAGAAGTCAAGAGGTGTAAACCTCCAAGCCAAAAGAGTATCAAATGCTTTTGACATCTTGATATTATGGAGTCGCCACTGAATTCATCTTTCATGGAGTCGCCAGGGATGAGATCTTCACAAGCAACGGTGCTTGTAGATGCCCAACCCTAATTTTTTTTTTTTGGATCTAAAAATTCCCAGGGATTAAGAGTTTCAGCAAAAGAAATAACAACAGAAATATTTCTTGAAATACCTGATGCAGCATTTTGTGTAGAACTACTGGTCTGTCTTAGTAAATCCTTAGCTTTCCTCAATATTTCTTCTGGATCTAAAATGGGTGTTGCTGGTGGCCCCTTTGGATTTGCTCTAGTACTTGGTCTTCTAGTTGAATCCACCTTATATCAATGGATTCACCAGATAGATGATTACAACTGTAATAATGTCCAATCCTTGTCTATCATCAAAGCATGGATCTATGTCGTATCCCAGGGAAGCTGAGCTTCAATCTCCTCTCCCTGGCAACGGTGTCAATTTGTTATCACTCCAGGAAACTCCTCTAGGTTGTAGCTCAAGGATGCCTGGTAACTTAAACTTTTTTTGGGGTTTTCTGAATTGGATCAAGCTGGATAACCTATATAACCTCTCACTCTCAAGACATGCATGAAGCTCACTCAATCACAAGGCTTTTAGTTACAACTTGTTCAGTAGTTTGAAAAAAAGGTACAGGGATGGAGAACTCACCAGGCTGGCAGAATTACACACATAACACATACATATAAATGGATAAATCCTACTGAGGATGGTGTTTATAAATAAAATATCACTAAATAACCAATAGGATGACAGCTATCGACCCTTTAATAAATCTGAAAATTACCTAAATGCACATCTAGGCAATAAACACAGTAAAGAAAGAGATGGTTGAACAAATCACAACAAAAGAGCTTATACTTAGAATAAACCAGATGAGACACTTGATAATGGAACAGGCTCATAAATCCCCAAAGTTGAACCTTTATTAATCAAAAAATCATGGGCTTTATAGCCTCTTACAAAATTTATCGATCCTAAAAGTCCGATCTGTTTACACAAAAATAATTGAAAGTAATAGTTTTTCCCGGTTAGGGCTTCAAACCCTTGCTAACTATTTGTTTATCTACTGCAAAGATCTAGTTCACTGAGTGAATTTTAAATGACTAAAGTGGTCGCTGATAATCACCACTGAGGTTTTACTATGAATTTCTCGCCAACAACCAGTGTTTCTACGTTTACTGAAGTGATTTTCCTCATTTAATCCAATGGATTTTCTCCATCTTGTCGCCGCAGTTTCGATGCTACAAGTCTCTATTTTCCCGCAGTTTACTACCGGGGTCGTTGATCAAAAGATTTCTTCTATCACATAGGTGACCCAAATATGAATATCATTACAGTTTCGGTGCTCCAAGTCCCAACATTTCTGCAGTTTATCGACTTACCGCCACTGTCACTGATCGAGGCTTTTTCTTTTAGCTCATCGGTGCTCTAAGTCTCTATGATACCACTCTCCACCTTTAGCTTGTGACAGTTTCTACATCAGTGATCAGAATATGTTTCCTCTATCCCATCGGCACTCCAAGCCCGAATTTTTTCCGTATTTGTGGCTCCTTAATGGACTATTGTGCCGACTATTAGTCTGTAGTTCTTCCAATCGTCGCAGAGCTGCTTGGTTCTAAACTCTCCGACGATTAGTCTTTAGTTTCTCCGATCGTCAATGATTTGTTGTTACGGTGGAACCGGTAGTTAGTTATATATTTTACCCTTGCGGCTCCTTAGAGGACTAATTCACCGGTGATTACTCTTTAGACCCTTTGATCGTCGATGTGTTCATCTATTCAATGCGCTATCGGAATGTTTCTTGTCATCGATCAGAAGTCGTAGTCAATCTACTTCCCATCGTTGCGGATCCCTAGGGAACAAGCTCACCGATAATTAGTCCTTTCAAGTTCTGATACCGATGAGTCTGTATTGTTTCGGAACCCATAGTAATTTTCTCTTTTGCCGTTGCAGCTCCGCAGTGAACTATTTGGCCGATAGTTTAGTCTTTTCAATTTCTGACTTTTGTTACTTGACTTTGGCGGCATTTTATTTTTTCATATCACTGACATTTCGGCACCTTTCAGCTTTACCTCGTCGCTGCTTAATCCTTAGTTCTTCTGATCTGATTTCATTGCTGTTGGAGGTCATTGGAAGTCTGAATCGAAACGCTTAGTCACTATATTCTTCGTCATTGTGGCGCTTTTGAGAACTAGCTTACCGATATGAAGTCTTCACAGCTTCCGATTGATGTTTGAAAAATGTTCCGATGGTGTAAACAGTTTCAACAATACGCCTATATATCAAAGGGGTCTTACATCTGCTATTTATCTTCCATCTTTTGGTGGCTAATGAGATGTTCTGATCCTCGCCCAAGCCACCGAAAGCTACACTTGTGAAATTTTCATCCAAATAAAAAACAGAGGCGTTCAAATTTGTCAGTGACCTTCATATCCTTCATACTATCGAAATGAGTGAGCTAAATAAAAATAAAATTATTTGGGAGATAACACTCTTAATGAGTTGAATCTAATTTCCACTATAATTTGTTACATACCTCTGCTTGTAGTGTATGGGAGTCTCAAGACTCTCCTGGGAGAGATATACTTGCTACATTCGGGAGCTCATTTATCTTCCCATTGGATTGCTTGCATTTTGGATTAGATTCTCTTAGGAGTGTGCTCTAAATTTCTCTAGGGTTCACAATTAGTTTGAGTATTTTTATTTTTGTGGATTCATCATGGATCCGGGAGCGGAATTTCGTCGTTCTCGACATTTAGCAGGTTTTCCACCTTCTATGTCGCCTCCTCGTTCACGGAAGAGAGCCAGATAGTCTGGGTGGCATGAGAGGAAATTTTAACTCAAAATGGGCCTTTTAACTTTAACTCAAATTCCATGTGATCATGTGTTATCCAATGAAATTGATTTAAATTTGAAATACCGTAAAGGGCTTAAACACTTTTTTAATATAAATTTGGGGATAGGTATCATAAAAAACTATTTTTTTGTTTGTATTTTCGACATATCTCCCCATGTTTTTACTCAAATTTCGATCGAGAGATCTCGTTGGATGTGGAATTAAATTATGCATCCAAAGAGTACCCACTCGACATACTTTTGACGGACTTGCTACCCCAAAAACAAGAAATACCTGAAAAAATGTGATGATGATGTCATAATCATGTTTTTTGGTATTTATTGTTTTTGGGGTAGTAGGGTCCATCAAAAGTATGCCGAGTGGGTACTCGTTGGTTGCATAATTTAATTCTACATCCAACAAGCTCTCCTGATTGAAATTTGAGTAAAAACACGGGGAGATATGTCGAAAATACAAACAAAAAAGTAGTTTTTTTCTTTTCTTCCTCCAAAATTAATAAATNTTTAGGAGGCTCATTTTGAGTTGAAATTTCCTCTAATGACTCATACTCACTTTGATTCACACAATGATCTCACCATGAGTCATACATATGAGATCCTGGATCCCCCTCCTTCTCCACCCCCTGGGACGGAGACCGCACCTGATAGTGTATATGGGACTCTGGAAGAACCCGACCACTTTGAGGTTGGTATGTCATATACTGTGCGATCACAATTTGAAGATTATGTAAACATATATCGTTGATATTCTTCACATAGGTCAAGTGGTGAAACTCATTTGATACCCTCTAGCACTTGCCCATTTACACTTTGCATGCCAGACATACTGGAGGTCGTTCTATGATTCAATGTTGAATCTGGTTTTGACCCTAGTACTATTCTCGGGGGAAATTCTATCCTTTTCCATGTGGATAGGTTTAGTAGTGGTCATATTTCACCTTCCACACCTGTGGTTGGAGGATCCTCATACCCATTACCTAGGCCTAATACTGGTGTCCTTGTTTACGAAAATGGCCCTAGACATGTGAACATTGGAAGCACAACTTATATTCCATCTTATGCTCCATCGTCCACTACAACTATTCCTTCGAATGCATTTTTGATGTCACATCCTCCCCATATCTCACATGGTCCTTTGGGTCAGAGTAATACCACTATCCATGTTGTTCCCTCGTCTTCCCATACCTTACGATCATAAACCTACGTTCCTCCTTACATGTTGTCAGGTTATGTACCACCTTATATACCACCTTATGTGTCAGGGGGTCAATCTGCTTATTAGTCCTACAACTATGGCTTCGTAGCACCCTAGTCATAAGGTATTCTGAATTACAACATTCCCATGTACCCTTTTATGGGTCAAGTGGGAGGAGGCTATTATCCCACGGGCCAAGGCCATGGTGTTTACAACAACCATACTTACATGAACCAGTCTTATCAAGGAGCGTGGAACCAAATGACTCAACCTAGGCTCCCTATCCTAGCAACGCTAAAATTTCCTGACTTATCAATATTGACCAATGATCCAATATCTCATGATCCAACATTGCTGGTTATTCCCTCCAAGCTTCCTTCAGACATTCCAAAATTCGAAGGTAAGAGTGGTGAGGACCCTAGTGAGAATTTTATGACTTTCCACCTATGGTGATCTTCGAATTCATTGAACCATGATTCTATTTTTTTACAACCATTTCAATGCACCCTCATGGGTCCTACTAAGAAATGGCATATAGATTTTCTTGGGGGCACATATTAGACATTCCATGACTTAGCCATGACCTTTCTCAACCACTTTCAACTACCTGCGCGTTACGATGCCAATACTGAGTTCTTGTCGACATTTTAGAGGGATAAAGCCACACATATTTCTGATCATATTCAATATTGGCATAGACAAAAGTGGTTGATTAAGGATCACATTCCACCAGAGTTTATTTTGGAGTGGTTCCTCAAGTTGTTATTTCCATATATAGAGAAGGATGTTTCCACATATGAAGTGATGAACAAGGAACATGCTATCTTTTGATCTTAGCAAGTAGACTTGATTTATGCTCAGTTTGTGCTCTTATATGACATTATTCCAAATGCACTGCGGTCTAATTTTGATCCTAAGTTAAAACCTCAGCCACATGCTGATGGAATTGTTGGCTCTGTGAGTACTAAACCTACAGACTCAGTTACAAATCAAATGAAGAGTCTATTTATTAACTAGCCTACATCGGGACAATCTATGAATTCATCTCATCCCACTCAAATGACATATGCACATTATATGGAATCATCGAACCAGAAGGGAAACCAACAGCCCAGAAGGAATAAGAAAAAAGGAAGAAATAATCGTAAGGGTGGGAATATGAATGAAAATTCTAATGATGAAAATAACGATAATAATGCTGGGGTAGATAAGAAGTCTAAACGTAAGGTCAAGTTTCCTTGAAATCTTTGCAGGGAAGATCACCTCACTCACTTGTGACCTTGTATGGAAGATGCCTCGAAATTCATCGCACAGAACCCAACTGTCTTGACAGACCCTTTACCACACAATCAAAATATGAATTTGAGGACTATGGACTCTAGAAGTGCTTATGGTCGGCATCAAACCCACCGGACATTGAAAGTGGCCATGATTGCATAAACATGATGCTCGTCGATAATGTTGTGAGGTGAGCTAAAGATTATGGTTCATCACAACCCGACTTGGGAAAATATCCAGCTCCTCTCGAGGCCCCTTTAGATATCGACAAGCCTATCGATAGGCCTAAAGTTCCACCTTGCATTCCTAAGGGAGTCTTAAAGCATTCAGGGCACAATCCTAATTCTCGATCCACCCAATGTTATTCCATTGTCAAGGATTTGGTCCAGACCCCTTGTGCGATGTCCACCTTAGAAGTTCTTCAGAATTCCCCTTCACAGAGGAAATCCTTGCTATATTCCTTTGGGGTGGTTGATTCAAACCCTTCCACAATGATTAAATTCAAATCCCATGAAGTCCAGCCTCACTTTCCTTACTATGTGTCTCTTTTAGTCCATATAGAGTGTATGAATAACACCATTAAACACACAATGATTAATGAAGGTGTTGTGGCTTCTCTGATGTATTTATCCTATTGGAAGGGCTTAGGTTCGCCCACGCTGTCAAAATATAGAACCATGTTGCCTTCTTTTGATGGGAGATATTTTCAGCTGCATGGTATACTTCCTTTTCTTGAGTTACAATTGGGAGGGAATACCATGACGATCGAGGTTGAGGTGGTTGATGCACCCATCGACTATAAAATTTTACTGGGCCATAACTAGATTTATAATATGAAAGAGGTTGCATCGTCCCTCTTCTGAGTGATTTGTTTTCCTTTTGAAGGGAGGATTGTCAGAGTCGATAAAAACTATTTTGATAATTTTGGTATGAAAGCATTATTAAGAGCTACTATCCCAGTCATTGATAATTCTCAGGCGAAAACTGGGAATGTTTGGGTGGGAATGTATCTGTCATTGACAGGAAGTATAATTTTTCTACCCCAATCCTTACTATAGGTTCCAGCCTTGGTAGAGATTCGTCATCGTTGATTTCGTTCCATTTTACATTTTGCATTTGGAAGATCCTTGGACTCTTGCTTCTCTGAGAAATTTGGATGAATACCCTAGACCTGCCAAGGTGGACATGTCATTATCTACAACATTGGAGGATTATCAAGATAATTTTGGTCCCATTGTATATCCCAGTCCTTCCTCTTTGCGGATGGAGGAAGACGACCCTTATGCACTGCTTGCTTTTGCGGTTGTGTCATCTCAGTCACATGATTTCTTCGATGACACTTTTCCAATGGATGAAGCTATTCTCGAAGCTATGTTTGGTGTAGAACCACCTTGGGGAGAGTTACATCATAAATCTTACTTTCATTTTGATCTTGAACGTATGGAGTGTGATAACTATTGGGTGATCCTTAGCGAGAAATTTGGTAGGCCCATGATTGCACTAGGAACTCCTAGTAAGTATGTCGAAGGTAACATGGCCAATTTGTCACCAACCACACCTATCATCATTTCTTGAACTCCTGGAAAGTTCAAAAATGTGTACGTTTGGGTGGATTGTTCTCCTGATGAGATTGAAGCATACGAATTTCATTTGTCCTTTGGGTACGTTTTCATATCGCAAAATTCCTTTCAGCCTTAAACACACCAGAGCTACTTTTCAATGGGTCATGACCTTTGCTTTTCATGACCTTAAGTGAATAATTGAAGTGTGTCTTGATGATTTAGTTGCTCACTCAAGTTTGAGAGTGGATCATCCTAACCATTTAATCTTGGTTTTCGAAAGATGCCACCGATATCAAATCCGATTAAATCCTCAAAAGTGCATCTTTTGCATGAAAGTAGGTTGCTTACTAGGGTTTATAATTTCCAAGGACGTAATTAGGGTTGACCCTTTAAAGGTTGAATAAATACTTCAATTGTCTCCCTCGCACACTATTAGACATCTTCATAGTTTGCAAGGGATGGAAAATTCTTGCAGAGATTCATTGTCAATTTCTCCAATTTGAAAAAGGGTTTCATGCACTTATTGAATAAATACACACATTTTATTTGGGATGAGCAAGCCCAGGAGTCTTTTGATGCATTAAATAAATCCTTGGAATCATCCCTTGTGCTTAGTCCACCTAACTACAACTGCAATTTTTTGATATATATGGTCACGTCTCAGAAGATGATTGGTATGGTCTTGGTTCAAGAGGATGAGGAGCTCCAAGAGCATGTCATCTATAATCTTATCTAAAATTTCATTGATTTTGAACTTAGTTATACTCATGTCGAGAAGATAGCCCTAGCTACTGTCCATGCGGTCCAACATTTGAGACATTACATACTCCTTAGCCAAAATTTGGTTGTGGCTCACATCAATACATTTCAATTCATCCTCACTAGAAGGATGATAGGGCAGGAATACAATAAATGGATTGTGATTTTTCAAGAATTCTATCTCAAGTTTGTTTCGGCAAAGTCGAAGAAATATTTGATTTTTGCGTAGCTCATATCAGACTTTCCTAGTTTGGATGAAGGGGAGATTGATGAAGAATATTTCTTTGATGAGCATATTTTTCTCATTTCGACTATGGACACATGGTATGGGTATGTTATCATCTATTTGGAAAATTTGAAGGTTCCTTCTCACCTCTCACGAGATGAGCGTTGACGTTTACAGTGTGTAGCTAAGAGTTACCTCATTGTTGGTGACACTTTGTATCGCTGTGGGGTTGATTCCATTTTGCGTCAGTGTTTGAATCATGAAGAGGATGAAGCTATACTGAATGATTTCCATGGAGGGGTGTGTGGCGGTCATTAATCTGGGCTTTCTACAACCCAAAATATTTTGAGAGCATGTTATTTTTGGTTATCGGTCTCCAAGGATTGTGTTAATGCAGTTAAGCAATGCCACCCTTTCCAGGTGTTTAAGGAACATGGGCTCATATCCTTCCCCGTTACATATAATTATCATCGATGGTCCCTTCACGAAGTGGGGGGTTGATTTTATGAATTGCAACCCAGCTTCGGCTAGGGGGAATAATCATATCATAGTGGTTGTTGATTATTTCACGAAATGGGCAGAGGCTATGCCCAATATCAAATCCTACGATGAGACATCCATGCATTTTATCTTCAATCAGATTATCACCAAGTTTGGTATCCTAAGAGAGCTTGTCACTGACCATGGAAAGCACTTTCAAAAAAATATGATGGTTGAGTTATCTTCAAAGTTAGGATATAAGAAAGAGATTTCCTATTCTTACTATCCTCATGTGAATGGACAGGTTGAAACTGTGAATAAGTCCCTTAATTCCATTCTCCAAAGAACCATCACGCAAAGAAATACCATTTGGATTATCATGTTATATCCTATTTTGTGGGCCTACCGAACCGTGGTTAATACTGCCACCGATTTTTCTCCATATCAGTTGGTTCATGGGGTGGAGTTGATTTTACTGATTGAATGTGAAATTCCTTCTTTGAAGCTAGCGTAGAAGTTTTTCTAGAAACTTCTAAGTTAGAAGAACATCTAGTCCACTTAGAGGAACTTGATGAGAAACGTCGAGATTCCTTAGTGGCTCTTGAAGTAAACAAGCATCATGTTAAGGATCAGTATGATAAGTTTGTCCGTCACCAGAATTTTATTGAAGGTGACTTGGTCCTCTTGTATGACCAAGCTAGTGAACCGTTAGGGGCAGGAAAGTTCAACCCTGTGTTGCATGTGCCTTACATAGTCAAGCGAGTGTTAGAGAAAGGGGCTTATGAGATAGAATACTATGAGGGGACAACCTTTGTGGAGCCTAGAAATGGGCTTTATCTTAAAAAATACTATGCGCAATTCTCATCTGAGGCTGATACTTTGTATATTATTGTACAGTTGCATAGTTTAGTTTTGGTCTTCTTGTGGTGATTGGGTTTATTAAATTGCTTCCATTTGTTGTGGAAGATGTCAATAGAGTCTTTGGTATATCTAGGATACACTGATGGTGCTAAGCACCACAACCAAAACTCAACTTTAGATGCTTTGGTGATTTATACTCCTACATGTTAAGTTTTGTCTTTAGGAGGTGTATGTCTCTAGCCTTCATCAAACATTATTTCTGAATATAGTGTCACAATTGAGTTATTACGTGATGCCATCTCTCATGGTATTCGATCTATTGAGGTACATCTTGTTAGAATAATCAACCCATAGTTTACCAATTTAGACATTAATTTAATTATTTCTGTCTTATTAGCCTAGTTCATGTGTCCCACCTTGTGCAAGTTGTCTTTTACCTATCCATAGTGGTCAAACTTGCCTCATTTGACTCATGTAGCGCATGGGAAAGGCCAAGGAATAAAATCTACTTTATTCCTGGCCTCCTAAGCACCCTTCTGCTTTTTCTGCTTTATTGCCTGCTTTTTCAGTGTTTTAAGGCAAAAGGAAAAGCTAGACTAGGTGAGGTTGACTAGTTTTTTGTCCTACACATCCTCCTCTCTTTTCTCCATGCAAAAGCATGTATTAGCTTCCATTCCACCACTCTTTATCTTTCCTAATCCTTTTTTCCAATTCGTGAGCTCCATGACATATTTGGGATCAATTTTTTACACCTATGGGGGATTTGCTTATTTTTAGTAAGCCTTCTTTATGCTAGATTCTAATTGCTCCTCGTGCATTCGAATCCATGATGTATGTTATTTATTCAGAAACCTATGTTATTACAGGGTTGGCTATTGTACACTAATTTTATACAGTTTAGTGTTCAGCTCCAATTTTCAGTCTCTTTGTGAGTGATTTTGCATGATCAATTGTTAATTGTTGTGAGTAAAATTAATCTATCACCTGGTTCAATTTCCACATGGTATCAGAGCCATTGTATATTCTTTCTCTCCTTCAAAAATTGTTTTTCAGGTTTGACATCAGTGACTGGGAGCCTTCTACTGATAGCCGGGACATATTTTCTAAGCTATGGATCAATCACAGAAAACTATCTTGACTCCCTTCAATTTATTTGAATGGAAAGAATAGATGGAGATAATGTTGAGAGCGAAAGGCCTCTACAGGGTGACTATGGAAACAGAAGCAGAGCCCAGTGCAGCTGCAGAGAAGATAAAATGGCACAACAGGAGGGATGAGGCTTATGGCCTCCTGTGTCTGAGTATTTCCAGAGACCTCCTTTTCCATCTCGATGGATTGACATCACCGAATGAAGTATGGGAGAATATTGATGATATTTTTGGAAATACAGATGAGATGAGGGGACATCAAATCGAAAATGAGTTGATTTCTCTGAGTCCAACGAGCTTTGAATCCCTGCATCTATATTTCTCCAAGTTCAAAGAACTAGTTTTGCAGCTGAAACAATGTGGTATCGAAAAGAAACATGATCAGCTCGTACTAGCCATCCTCTCGAAGCTGGGCCCTGATTATTCAGTGTTTGTTTCGACCTTCTATGCCACAAAACTGACAGCTCGAACCTGGAAGATGCCTAGCCTTGCAGATTTCATGAAATCTCTCACACAATAACAGGACAAGCTGGTGATGATGGGCACCATCAAACCATCCAAAGATCAAGCTTTGATTGCTGGAGATTTGAGGGTGGATTCAAAAAGAAAAAAGAAAGCTAAAAAGCCACCTGAGCAAAAGAGAGACAAGAAACAGTCTCCGAAGGATCAACAAGGTCCTAAGAATAATTACCAGAAGAAGAAGAACAAAGGTGAAATGAACAAGTGTGCATACTGCAATAAGGGAAATCACTCTGAAAGCTCTTGTATGAAAAAGAAGATAGACATGCTGACCAATCTCCTGGAGAAGAATGGCATCTCCCTTCCAGAAAGCTCAAAGAAGAGAGAAGGAGGATCAAGTTCAAGTGACAGAGAGAGATTTCATGCTCTAGTTGCTGGCACATCAAGCTCACCCAGTTTTATCATTGATTCTGGAGCTTCAAGACACATGGTTTTGACTAAGGAGG
>LPNX011121701.1:2106974-2123456 GCA_001517045.1 Pseudotsuga menziesii
TTCATGTGTCAGTCTCAAGAGATCCATTGGAAAGCAGCCAAAAGGATCCTTAACTTTGTTCAGGGAACAAGGACACATGGGATCTTCTATAAAGCAAAATCTAATCTTGATTTGATTGGATTTACTGACAGTGATTGGGCAGGTGATAGCACAGATAGAAAGTCCACTTTACGATATGTGTTCATGCTTGCAGAAGGTCCAATCAGCTGGTCAAGCAAGAAACAGAGTGCCATTGCACTCTCATCTACAAAAGCATAGTACAGAGGAGTTGTTAATGCAGCAACTCAATGTTTATGGTTGCAGGGTTTACTTGGAGAGTGTGGCTTCGAACCAGAGTACTCAACTAACATCTACTGTTATAACTAGAGTACCATTCAAATCTGCAAAGATCCAGTTTAGAAGCAGAAAACCAGACACATCGAGATCCATATGCACTACATCAGAGAACTTGTGCATGATGGCACCATTCACCTACTCTTCTGCTCATCTTCAGAACAAGTAGTTGATATCTTCACCAAAGAATTTTGTGAGAAGACCTTAAATAATCTCAAATCACTGCTGGGGATTGTTGATCATGCTGTGAAAGCATGAGTGAAGACAAGATTCTACAATTTTGTTTTACAGTCCATGTTTAAGGGAGGATTTTCCCAAGTTGGTTTTACCTCTTTCCTTGTTTATTTGGACATGCAGTATGTAAAGGGTGACTAAGCCTTGTTGCTAGGCCCTATAATTTTCTGATATATTACTCATAATTCAGGCTTAAGGGGGGGTTTTAGAATAATCAACCCATATTTTACCCATTTAGACATTAATTTAATTATTTCTGTCTTATTAGCCTAATTCATGTGTCCCACCTTGTGCAAGTTGTCTTTTACCTATCCATAGTGGTCAAACTTGCCTCATTTGACTCATGTAGTGCATGGCAAAGCCCAAGGAATCAAATCTACTTTATTCCTGGCCTCCTAAGCGCCCTTCTTCTTTTTCTGCTTTATTGCTTGCTTTTTCAGTGTTTTAAGGCAAAAGGAAAAGCTAGACTAGGTGAGGTTGACTAGTTTTTTGTCCTACACATCCTCCTCTCTTTTCTCCATGAAAAAAGCATGTATGAGCTGCCATTCCACCACTCTTTATATTTCCTAATCCTTTTTGCCAATTCGTGAGCTCCATGACAGATTTGGGATTAGCTTTTTACACCTATGGGGGATTTGCTTATTTTTAGTAAGCCTGCTTTATGCTAGATTCGAATTTCTCCTCATGCATTCAAATCCCTGATGTATGTTATTTATTTAGCAACCTATGTTATTACAGGGTTGGCTATTGTACACTGATTTAATACAGTTTAGTGTTCATCTCCAATTTTCAGTCTCTTTGTGAGTGATTTTGCATGATCAATTGTTAATTGTTGTGAGTAAAATTAATCTATCACCTGGTTCAATTTCCACACATCTTGACTCACAGTTAGTGGTATTAGAGTTAAATGGAATGTATCGTATTAGATATATGACTTTATTATGAATATTCTTGTGAGTAAGGTTGTTAGAATGACAATTTGAAAACATTGCATACATTCACATTCCTATAAATTATAATCTTGTTGTTGATTTATACGCAAATTTATGTACTAGATTGGAATTTTATACACAAATAATGAAGCATTCACATCACATTCACACATGTAAATATAAATAACTGATCCTCATAAGTCTTTTTCATTCAAAAGATAGTCCAAAAAAGTGTTGTTATACTACATAATGTCATGATACAAAAGTGGGGATTCCGGTCCTCCAAAATATACTACACGGTCAATACAAAAAAAGTACATCTAGGCCTCTAGGCCTATGGATCAAGGTTTTGATCATGAAAACACATGAAAACTCTAGCTATCCATATGAATAGTCAAACCCATGCACGTTGTACACCCACCACCTATCACTGCATAGCCTCAAGAAAGTCCTCGACTTGTGCCATGGGAACCTTGTGTGTCAGTCAGACAAAGTTTGTGTGGATGTTTTGGAGTGTGCGCTCCGCATCTGCACCCACTATATCATCACCTCTCCCCCTTCGACAATGTTGGGTGAAGTTGTCTAGCCATCTAGGTCCAACATCTACGTATACATGACCAGTGTCAATATGTGTCACCACCCAAAAACATGTTTTTCGATTTCACTATATCAAAAAATACAAAAAAAAAATTAAATAATTCAAAAAAAAAATAGATTCAAGATTTTTACCTATGTCACCATATGCGGATCCCTATGGAATAGGCATGTTTGGATCACTACGAAAGTATATCCCCTCATAGGAGTAGTCATCTATAGCTATGATCTACCTGCACCACTAGTGGAAAAAGTATGGTGGGAAGGGCGTAGCCAATCACCCTCCTCCTAGCCTCTGCACCACATTTTCCTAGCACAACTAAGATGGATCCCTAACACCATGAGGAATGATCTACACTCTTGGGCTTAGCCTTGGTACGTGCTCAAAGAAGAATGTACTCGATATGCTTGCAAAACCAAAGTTTCACATTCTACCCATCTTGCAGTCTGACAATTGTTGTTTCATGTTACCCAATAATGAGGTATTCCAGTCATAGATGGTGGGCCTCATGTACTCTAGTGCATAGAACATCAATGGTATGGAAGCCTAATGGAGAGATTCCAATCTTGCAATCTTACCTAGTTCTAGTAATATGGCCTTGAGGCCAAGATTCTGGTTGAGGTCACTGGGACCTGAATCCCAACTTTTTCTATGTCTAGGAGGAAGTAGACCGCAATATACTCCTCAATTGTGAGGCCAGCTCCAACCCCACGATATCATAGATTGAATACCTCCCCTCTATGGGATAGTCCAGTAATAAAGTAACTATCCTCAACCTCAAGGTTGAGGGGCATCCCATAGATATGGAAGGTCTCTGTATGCGGATCCCAGTAGTCCACCAGCATCTGAAGTAGTCTTGGCTTGGCCCTTAAGCTACCAAGATGCCAAAATTTATATAATCCACATGCCCTCAAACCTTGTTGGGACATCATATCACCTTGTACAACCATTTTCACATCTTCACGCTCACATTCATGCCATTCCAAAACCATCCTGCACAAAAACATGAGATTTTCATGAGTTTTAACCCCAAAAATTGGTATGCACATCCTTGTACGTGGTTGTTTCTCAAAAAACTTTGTATATACACAGGAATCGAAGAATTTCCCATATATAATAGGCCCTATATGAGGAAATCGAAATATTTTCCATGTGGGTTGAAAAATTCAATTTTAGGGTGCTCCAAAAATAAAATTCAACCACTTGAATTTAAAAGAAAAACATTAAAATGAAAGAGGATGGGTCATATCTCCCAGAATCAGCGTTTCAAGTTTGTGGTTCAAAAGCACTATTTGTGGTAAAAATTCCAAATGGTATGGTAAAAATGATTTTTTTACTATTTTATAGAATTTTTTTTGAAGCTTTTACCCACTACTCTATAGTTTGGACCCTTATTGACTATTTTTAATTTTTTGTCCTAATGTTGTGGTGTAGGGACATGATTTGAGCATACTTTGACTGAGACTTTGAACCATTCGTATCTATTAAAGGTATAATTTCGAACTAGCATATAGGTTAGGAATCCATATCCGCTTGCATTATTAATTTCCTTATGACCATTTCACCTTAACTCTAGGTACGAACCCACTTCCTAACGTCACAGAACCTTCATACTACTATTAGAAGTGACATTATGTAACTGGTAGAGATTTTCTATTCATGGGTGCCCTAGTTAGATCCTATTTTGCAAATTGGTAACCATGTTGAGATTCCTCCTCTAGGTTTGGGAGTCCCTTATAGTTATGCCATGTCCTTGAGCAAGAGATTCATATCCCTCTTGAACTTTATGTTGGCCATCTCCCATAGGGACTCCCTTGTATATCAAGTTTTGATTGCATTTCATGCATTTTTCTTGCCTTATTGAGCTTTATGCTGGCTCCCTGCTTCAAATTTATAAGCCATGTATCCTAAGCTTGTCTCAATCCTAGCCAACCAAAGACTTTACATATTCTTTGCATCTTGATCATCCCTTACCGGGAGGAGACCTTCCCTCGATTGTCCTCATCCTGCTCATTCTTCCTTGCATTGAGCATAGGTATGTTCCACTTCTTGGAACTAGTTTGCTTTCCCGTGAAACTTGTCTCCTCCTAGCTGAATACTATAAGCACTTTTATTCCTTTTCAATATGAAAAAATGCAAAAAAACAAAAAAAAAAACATAAAAATATGGACGTGAAATAATATCACCTTTGGTAGCTATCGAGTTGTGTCTCCTTCGAACAGAGCACTTTATATCATATCCATTGGTTGGGTTTTTAGTTTGAATTTAGGAGTTGCACTCATTACTTCGAGTTTTATCCATCGATTGGTTATGCTTCTAGTCCCTTTGGAGCCTCTGTCAATGCCTCCTGTGTCAAAAAGTTGTCCCAGTTTGTATGTCAAGTCTATGTTGCCTATGTTCAGTCACCATTTTCCTTATGCTCTTGTTCGAAGGAAGTTTAGCATGAGTCGGCCATTCCTCAGTTATCTTGAATTTACATGTCGGCCATTCCCAGTAGAGTTACTGGTTTGTGCACATCTTGTTCGTTCAATTTCCTCCACATTATCCAGTGTTGCTGAGTACCTCGTGTTGGTTGATGTGGGATTTCCTAATGCCCTCCTTCCAACGGATTCCATTCCATCGAATTCAGATCATTTATTTTGGAATAGGAGTCTATATTCCATTTGAGTGCCTTGAGACTTATAGTCATCAGTGGTAGCTTCTCTTGCCATCAACAGTTTTGGGAATACATCAATGTCCCCTGATCGATGGATTATTTCAAGTGTTCTACCTCAACCCATCTATTCACACCTTTTAGATTAAACTTTGTACCTTGATTCCCATTATCATTATCGGTGGGTTATCTTGCATCTGTTAATGGTATACATCAATGACCAGTAATCAGATGATGGATGAACATGTTCAACCTCAACAACTTTATTCACATGATGGGACATCTACTCGTAGCGATTTGCGTAGAAGAGATTCGAGCTTGCTGGCATTCCACACATGCTACCTCCTTGATCATGCTAGTATTTATGAGAGGTCATCTCTCATGAACAAATTCCAGTGTATTACCAGATATCTTCATCCATTATGGAGATCTTATTCATTTTATATTGTATGGGGCGATGACCACACATGATATTTGTATATCATGCCTATTCATGGCCATTGTACTCTTATGTATCCAGGATGGTTACATGTATATTTGTAGTCACATACAGATATTTATCATTGTATTGTACTAATGAGTGGCTGGTTATTCCACTTGGTTCTTCATTACTCAACTTCTGGGATGGATATAATGTATTTCGGCCATCATGTTACCACTCTAACCTCATACATTAGGGGGCATCTGCTATAGCTGATTTGTCCACACTTGGTAGATCACATCTTTATGGCCTTCCATGTCCCTCTGCAGACTCCTTGGACCCCCTTGCTATAATTATACTTTGATGTCCCAAGAAATTCCCTAAAAAACACATGTTTATGTGTATACGTGACTTTTAAAGCAATACATGCATGTACACGCAGATTTTGAGCCAATACCCACGTACATCAGGAAATGTGCATAAAGAAAAAAGTTTTTGGAATTTTTCTCATAGAGTCTTGTATAACTTGAATCTTGGCCTTCCATATTCCTTGAGAATGCTTAGACTCAACCCTCCATTTCCTATTAGAGGGATATATATTGAGCCTCTTGGATGCATTGAAGGAGGAGAATTGGGAGAACAAGGAAACTATATTTCATTGTTACCTCACTTTTTTATGCTTGATTCTGCATCCCTTTGTCCCTTTGGAGCACATAGTCGCTCTTCCCAAGATTTCCTTTGCTTTGTAAGCTTTCCTTTTCAATGGAGAATTGAAGTGATGGAGGCCCACGTGGAGGACTCGGTTTCTCTGTTTCGATGAAGTGCTAGCAGAGTTTTTCATTGTTCTATATATGTTTTTATTAATAGAAATATCTATTTCCTATCCAATACATGTGCATAACTATGAATATTTTTTCCATGGATGTAGTTATTTGCTTATACATGATGGTTTATATATTCTTGAGTAGTCTTAACTCTTTGATATATAGCATGTTTGTCTTGTTTGTTGTAGTTGAGAGAAAATTATGAATGCAAGCATGTTGGAAAATATCAATGGAGATCTACATCAACCGTCTGGAATAAGGTATGCTTCATATCCCTTAGTGTTAGATGCATTTATTTCTATTGCATATTGGAATGGCTTGATTTCTGGTGTCATTCAGTCTGCTGTTGTCTAACCCAATCCATATGGAGTTTCTCTCCATAACATCTGCCTACCTATCTATAAACATGTTTTTTTCAATCCAAAACAATCACCTAGAATACTATACTTAAGTATAATATTAGAATCCTTAAAAAATACCATGTTTTAGACTACACATGCATCGCTCATCAATCATTAATATAGATCATCAATCATTCAATTCATGAAACCATACATTCAGAAATAATTGTAATCACATACAAAGATATGTCGAAATAGGATTTTCTTCATTCAATACAATGAGATTGTACATTAATGATTATCTCAAAACCTACGTTTGGATCCCCTTAGTCTAGTATAACTACAACTAGATACCTTGGCCTGATTTACAATGATTTGGCCACTCTTAGCCATATTGAATGACTGCCTCTAGCTCTTCTGGATACTTTTGTCTCTCCCTTTACTCTCTTATTCACCCTTGACTTGAAGGATTACATACCTATATACAATAGCATTCATGAACCCATTCTAGTTCAGATCCTCAATATACTCAACAATATGCTAACTAATTCTAAATAAAAAAACATAATCAAGCCTATCTCAATGACTCGCTCATGAGAGCCTTGACCCTTATCAAATGTTAGCATTTGACATGGGGTTAGTTACATGACTCATCACCTATATAGAAGAACACTCAACATAGATTTACTTACAATGTAATATTCGAAGGACTATTAATGCAAAATATGAAGACCTCTTCTAGATATGATCAAACATTAAGCTTAGACTTGAATCGAGAGCAGGATTCTCCTGCATCAGTTGATTTCATTGGAAACTTTAGTGAGTTCTCAAGGGTTCTGTGTCAGAACCAAGAGAATGACAATAGGTCAAGTAGGAGGAATCGTGATGAGGTGTTGATAGGGGAGGCTAGATTTCCGTTCATTATGAGCGTGGGTAAACTCATAGAGGAGGTATGGAAGTTGGCTACTTAAAGTCATCTAAAGGGTTCAAGAGGAAACCACAATAGAACAAGAGAGGATTCTAGTACAGTTGGTGTTAGGAGGATGAGTCAAAGCAAATTTGATAGAGAGGTTACTGAGCTAAATAAGAGGCTTAGTAAAGTGACAAAATTGGTGCAAGAAAGAGATACACAAGATCAGTATTATGGATGGAAATTGAAGAGGAAAGTGCAATGGATTATAAAGAGGTTATATGCTAAGAATATCAAACACAAGTTTAGTGTTTGGGTAAAGGAAGGGGAAAATATTAGAGCAACTGAGCATGAGGAGGAAGTTCACATCATGAGTGAACCTGAGCAAGGTGTGTACCTTGGTAATGAGGAAGAGGATTCTGATAAAGAGTTTATTGACAAACTCATGAACATGGAAAAGGGTTCATATTAGTATGATAAGGAAGAGAGGGATGTTTATGAGAGGTATATTGAGGATATCAAGGATTGTTTTGCAGAAACAAATCAGAATGGAAGGTTGGAGAAGATGGCATCAGTTGAGACTGAAGTGCCTTATGTTTTTAAAACTAATGATATGTGTTTAACTGTAGGTTGCACAAGTGGAACAGAGGGATAGTTGCTGAATATTGTCCAAACGTTTGAAGAGAATGGGGATGAAGGAATCATGGACATGTGGAATGTCTATGTTTTACATATCTATTTGCTAACTTTGTTGCAGGTATTATGTAAATGGATAGTTGGGATAGTGAATGAGGAAGCAGAGTTGTCTGAGGAAAATACAATTTATTTTCATTTGCTAAAGGAAAATATAGAGGAAGAAATTGTCTTGAGAGACAATATGGAAGCTCAGGATAGGACCGAAGATGATAATGGAAGCAACAATGAATCTATTTTGCTGCAAAGAAAGAATCCATTATAGGTTTTCTATACTCTTGAGCAAGTGAAAGTTGTAGTGGAGAAAGAGATTCACACAAAAATGTTTCAGCAAAGAGATGAACTAGATGAGGAGATAGATGAGTTATGGAATCTTATGTAGAGACGTGAGAGGAAATGTAACAATGAGGTACAAATAGTCATTTTGATGACTATGGAATATTGTGAAGTTCACTACAGAACTAGTGGACAACAATGGATTCAAAACAAGATATGGGATCAAGGAGGTTTGAGAATTAAAGTTACATGACCCATAGGTCATGGTTTCTTTTAAAGATCACAAGGATGGTGATGTAAGGAGAAGCAAACAAGGAGGAGTTTTGACCAAGAATTCATTCAAGGAATCCTTGAATGTCAAAAATTATTTTATGATATGATGATGTGTGTTTGTTTCTATGGCATGGATAATGATCTGTTTTGAATGTAGGTCATATGAAAGGTGAATATGATTGTTTTGTACAGTCAGTACATGTAATGGACGAACCAAAATAAGTGTTACTGACAAAGTGCTAGAAAGTATGGTTGAAGGGGATGTTCAATATGAGAACACTACTCAAATTTATATTTGAGTATCTATTGCAAACCTATAGAAAAAAACTAGGATGGGAGCTCACAGACATGAGCCCGTGAAATTTTTTAAGCTAGGGAGTTTGATGCATGAGCATAGGCTCATAAATATGAAGTCATCTATGAATTCATAAAAGTCAAATGAATTTCATGGGTCTTGCACATATGTAAATTTGCATTATTTGATAAAAGCTAAATAATTTGGGTAAGGACATTCGATCCTTTCCACTTGTAAATGTTTAGATAGGGTTTGTTAGAGTCAATTGAGTTAGTTAATGAGTCATTGATGACTCATAGAGTCAGTAGAGTCAATTAAGGGTTCTATTCCTTCTATGTAGGATTTGGAAAACAAAAATTCACTTGTAATAAATACAGTCTATGTTATTTTGATTAATCAGATGTAACACCCCGGTTTTGACCCCGTTGCATTAGATGTACATGATGTATATATTGTAATGATCATGGTGGGGAGCTAAAGGCCAAGGCCCCACCATTGATTGGTTATGCTATGTTTTGGGTTGAAATTGTCACCGATGGTATATCGAGGCATGTGGCATATATTAAGTTTTGTCATCATGTAAATATGCATCTTAAATTAAAAATAACCCGACCAGCTACGTTCGCGGCAACTAAATTGAGAAGGGGCATGATTTTCACAAGGATAAGGGTGGGGGAGTTGTCAAACCTTGGGAAATGAGGGAAAAATCCATGTGTCACCTCCCCTTGTCTTTCCCAACTACCAATTTTAATGTTCAGCTGAGTAGTTGAGGTAGTTATGGCTGGGAGTGGAGTGTGGAAGGACTGTTAGTCCTTGCCCACATGTACACTCCACCAGCGGATTGAACCTCACATTGGGAAGAAGAATGACTATGCCCTTCATTCATTCACTCCACTGCGCATTATCTCCATGGTCTGTTCATTCCTCACGATTGTCTGTTCATCCACACGCATAAGCGGAGCTGTTCATCCTCACGTAGGGACCATTATCTATTCATTATTCTCACGCATAGGATTTTTCCTGGTTTTGGGCTCACACAGCGAGTTGGGAGCCATGATCTTTCATCCACAATTTGCTGTAAAGGGCCATTCACATTTTTGGCTGTATGACCTCCTCACAGACTGGTACGGTCGTGTAATTTTCCCATATTTTCAATGTTGAGATTTGGACCGTTGCTCTTCCTGTGAATTATGGTTGCCGCCATTCTCCTCGAGATTTGTTGTGTTGCTATGGTCTCCCTTACGTTGTTATTGTTGTGTTCTTCTTTACATTTGGGGTTTGGTGCAAGTTTCCCTCATGCACAAACTGTTTGGAGTTGTTTTCTCCATGCTGTGAGCTTCGTTCACTGATACGTTTGGGACTGTATAATTCGCTTGGGAGTCATTTTCCTCTGTTAAGTTGTAACTGCTAATTAATTGCCTACGTGCAATGGTTGGTGTTCAGACTGTGTTGGGAGCAGGGATGGGGGCTTGGTTTGCTTGATAAACCTGGTGTGTTGGAAACCACATAGATAGAGCTAGAGGGCTGGATTTCTTCTCCACAACCCTTGAATAGCACTAGAAGGGAATGCAGGGCCTAAGGGACTGTGTAGCAGAGAAGGGACTGATTCCTTGTGTTGGGTGTGTGTGGGTGTCTTAGAAGTCATGCTAGTTCTGGTGTAGGTGTTCCTAGCTCTGTAATGGGCTCACCAGCTTAGCATTTAGCCTTTCCTAACTCCTTGATGGCCTAATAAACCTGACCATGTTGGCTTGGCTGTCTTGTTGATGGCCTGATAAACCCAACTATGTTAGCTTGGCTGTGTTTGTGTATCCTTGGCTATGAGTAAGCCTGCTTGTTCCTTATTCCTTGGAGAATCATGCCCAACTCGGGGGAGGAAGTGTTGCTGAGAGATTGATGAGCATACTGGCCTATGGTTGGGTGGAACGTTGCAGCGACGTAGATGGTTGCAAAACGAGTTCTTATAAGATAAGTAACCTTGTCTATTTTACTTCTGCAATCATATTTTCTATTAATGGTTATGATGAATATGTTGATTGAATGCTTGTATGAATGTGTGTTACTTCCACTGTGCATGATAAATATTTGCATCTATGTATGTTCCACTTCAATGCATTTCGTTATCAGCATTATGTTTCAGCATCTCAGTATTTTATGACTTCACATGTTCATGGGGCTAGTAGCCCGAATGGTTAATGCCATGGTAGCATCCTCTTCACCGGTCGGAGGGTCGGGGATGTGACATCAGATGCTAGTTAGCTCATGGGAGCTCGAGGTAGCTTATTAGAGGTTACGATAACTCGAAGAGATTTTGTTTAGCTTATAGATATTTTGTTTAGTTTACATATATTTTGGGAATAAGCTCACAGAGTTTGAATTCAAAAGGAAGATCAAAAGGGGGGGAAGCTCAGAATCAAATTCCCGGAGCACTGCCAAAGATTGAATATTCTCAAAATGTATTGATCTATTCGAGGAATTGAAGCTCGAAGAGGTTTCTTGGTATATCGAAATTGATTTTCTGTGTTTAATTGTGAAATTGTACAATTACATAGATGTGTTCATTATGTAACATAGAAAGACACAGTCTGTATGTATCAATTGTGCACATAGTAGATGATTGGATTAATTTTCTTTTCTAATTGAGAATAATTCTTGTTGAATCTATATTATGTTGATTATACCATTGAAATCCAAGGCGATTGATGGGAATTTATAGATAAATTGCAAGATTTGCAGGTGGAATTATGTGTTGAGTGCACAAAGAATGAATGTAGGCTTACACACAGTACATCGATGGTTGCTGTGCGTTGATATACAGATCGACAATTGTAGATGGGTCAATTAAATGGTTTACAAGTCAAATGGAGGGGATCAACTACAGTTTTGATCAACGATTCCTATAGTTTTTTAAGTGGATCGATGGTGTTATATGCTCACCTTATCCTATTTAAAGAAGCAACGTTGGAGATCAATAGATGATTTGATTAAAGGCCAAGATATCATATAGCAGTCAAGGTCGAAAGTACACTAGATCATTTTTTGTTGAGTGTGATAAGCCTTGAGTCACAAGGTTTTCATCGTATGCAAAGGCATGATTATGGTGAAGCACTTTTTATGTGAACTGCAATGAGGGATGAGGAGTAAAGGCATAGAGCCATATCAAGAAGTTATGTGTATTTGGATGAAGCACTAGAGTGCTAATGGTTGCTTTGGTAAGTTAAAATAATAAAATGTGAGCGCTAATGATTAGTGTTAAGAATCAGTGGAGTGTTATATCCCAAAATAAATTTATTTTGATAGTATGAAGAATTTGATTTATGTAATGAAAGGTCTGAGGATGCCTAACAAATTGAAGGTCTCTATTTTTGATGTGGTTGAAAAATTTGGAAGCTTTAGCTTTTGGTGGATTAGGTGAGGCTTGTAACATGTCATTAGCCATTGAAAAGCTATGTTTCGGTAGCTAAATAGTTGAACGTGGGATAAAGGTAAACCACCGAAAGAGGCCCAAGCAAGTAGAATTAAATTAGCACTTTTTGTGGCTTAGGCAAGACTTCAAATGACTCATTAGCCACTGAAAAAGTGTGGCTTTCGGTAGCTTAGGGAGAAGACCAGGAAGGATTTTAACTATGGAAAGCAGGCAGCAAGCAATATTAGTAAAGGTGGTTTCGGTGGCTTAGGTGAGACTCGGAACAGCTCATTAGCCACCGAAAGGTGATGCTTTAGACAACTTATCAAACAATTCAATGCATATTTTAACTGCTAAAAGCAAGAAGATAAGCGTCGGGGAAAAAGTGCTTTCGGTGGCTTAGGTGAAATCTCAGACATTTCATTAGCCACAGGAAGGACAGGTTTTTGGTAGTTAAACAGGTTTTTCAATGAGGCCACTATCCGCCAAAAGAAGGTTTTCACTGTGAAGCTGGGATAATAGTTTCAGTGGCTTAGGCGAAAGGGATATCATTTCATTAGCCACCAAAATATATCTTTTCAGTGGTTTGTAGAGAAATTCAGGAATATTATTAACCACCGAAAAGACAAAAGAGGAAAACAGTTATAAAACAGTCAAATCACACCCCGTTAGCAAGATGAACAATCAGTGGAGGGCATGACAAACCACCGAAATGACTTGAGCCTACATAACCATGTGTGTAAATAAGTTAAAGAGGTTGTTAAAAAATTGGCAAAGGACTAATAGGATTGGAAACCCTTATTTTTCTTCTACATATCCAAAAGAACAGAAGAAATCCCACTTAGTACCCAGGCTGATGTGTGATATGATTGCTTGGGAAAGGAGATTGAGAGGATCAACTACTTCCATCACCTTATGATCTCAACATCCATCATGACAGCACAAACCCTCATAATTAGTGCCAAAGGACTCCAACACATTTCACTTTCAAGCTTATCATTCCTCTCCACCAGGAAAACCATCTCTGAGGAAGCATCCTGCTAACACACTGTATACAGAATTGAGAATTATTTTGTAAGTACCCAGGAGAGGCACTCATCAAGATGAAGAAGGGAGGACCTACTCTTAGGTAGGAGTTGGGAGATATAAGTTATTTGGAAGCACATCCAGAGGTCTGTAAACTCTTCCAAGAGGTTGGTCTGTAAACTCTTCCAAGAGGTTGGCTGTTACAAGTTGTGTGAAAAGATACAAGGCTCCCATCAGCAGGTAGCTGAGGCATCTTCCCTCTCATTTGATGGTTCAAAGGTAGTTATAGGCAAGGAGGAATTTCACATAGATGAAACCCTAATCACTGAAGTAACTGAACTCCCTTTCATAGGAGAAAAATGGTTCAAAACCACCATACCAAAAGATGTATAATTTAGGTCTTACCTAAATCCTGAACATAGAGGAATGGTGTGGAAGAAGAGTGTGCCATCATCCTAGTTGGAAGAGAGTGGCAACAACTGCTGAAGGCCATTGTGGTTTACCTAACATGTGAAGGAAGATATAATAGAGCCATGATCTACCATTTCAAGATAATGAACCACTTCATAGGTAAAAGAGCACTCAATTTTCCCTTTTACTTACACAGAAGTTTGGGAAAGATGGCACACCAAGTAAAATCCCAGCCGACCAGGATTGCTAGCAGACTATCTCACCATGGCCTTATCCAACTGTTGATCCAAGAGTTGTTGAAAAGAATGAATATGGCATGGCCTTATTTTTTGTTTTGGAATGGATTTGAGATAGGTCTTCAGCTAGAAGAGAAAGGGAATTCTCCTGCCAAGAAGTCTAGCACACCAAGGAGTGGGAGAAGAAGGAGGAGGGCTATATCCCAGTAGTAGCAGTAGCACAACCTCCCTCCTATTCCAAGGCCAAGAAGGTAAAAAGGAACTTGGAATTAAGTGAGAAGGTCCAAGAGGTTGAAACACACAAGGAGAATATTCTAAATCTACCCTACTCAGATTTTGAAGAGGAGCAAGAGGAAGGTGCAGACCTAGCTCTGCAAATTGTACAAATGACTAAAGCACTACCCTCCCCTACACCAAAGGAGAAAGAGGAACCAATAGAGAGGGCTTCCTCCAGCAAGCCTAAAAATCAAAATATCAATGAATTACTGTTAGAATATAATCCGTCGGGGATTATATATTGTAAATAAATAAATTGTAGGAATATGAATAGTTGCATAGGAAGGTGAAAAGGCTGGTACTCAACCGCCTCATGAAATGTATAAATATTTGATATGTCAATGGAATAGAATGAATCGGGAGTTATTACCAACAAGTGGTATCAGAGCACTGCCATAACTCCTACCTGCATGCCTGCCAAACCTCCATTCTGCCTGCCTGCCCATCGTCAGTCTGTCTCTGCATGCGTTTCTCCTCCCCCAGCTTGCGCATGCGTTATTCTCCTTCCAACGTTCATTTGAGGTTACATTGTGTGTGTTGCGTGAGACTTCTCTTCTCCTTTGTCGTGCTGTGTGCATTACAATTCTAGAGCTGTGATTTCATGAGGGAATGTAACCGTTGGGCATACAAAAACCCTAGTTTTTCCCGTGAAGTGCACAAAACCTAATTTTACCCTAGGTATTTGTGCACCAATGGTGGTATTACGCCTCCCACAGCCTGAGACTTAACGGCGTAACATCTAGCAATAGCAAGTCCTACACCTTCTCGTTCTTAGACCAATAGCTATTGTCTAGGTCACTATTTCTTTGTCGGCCTACCTGTCATTGTTGCTTCAGCGTTATTCCTTGCCTCAGCCTCAAACTGAGGCCCCCATTCCATGGACTGCATATTCATATTATTCAGCATCTTAGAATTCAGAGTATAACCACTACTTCCAGTAGTTTGTTCACAATGCCCTCTGTGAATTTGACTTATCTGGTGCGATATAGTGAGAGGACTGAACGCTGAAATAGCGTGGTGGAAAGAAAAAACCTAATTTTTTTGGAATATCATTGAGTTTTGAAGATGAGTATATATTGAAATAATATATGCTGCGTGAGTTTTGGATTTATATTCCAATAATATATGCTACGTATGAGCTCAAGCTATATATACCGAAGACTAAATGTGTTGCTTGGAGCTGAATGTGCTAAGCTGGGACCTGTGATTGCTGAAGACTGAATGTGCTGCGTGGAGCTGAATGTGCTAAGCTGCGACCTGTGATTGCTGAAGACTGAATGTCCTACGTGAAGTCACTCTTGTGAAAAACTCAGTGCGTGGAGATTGAAGACAGCTGCGTGGTGTTGAGAGTAAGATTGTTGATGCTTAAAAATTGATACTCATTCTGCGTTGAAGGATACTCAGAATGATCATATTTATTGCGTTGGAGAATGCGTTTTGGGAATGCACATGGAGATAATGAGTTGATATATCTCTGCTATTTTTTTGCAATAACTACGCCATTGTATTCTTTGTGACTGATATATGCTGATATACTGACTGACATATAGTGCTGATATACTATGAGCATTGAAGACATTCACTATGCTACGATTTGAGCTATGAGCATGGAGGTAAAACGTTTTTGTTCATTAAAATACAAAAACCCTAATTTTTGCCCTAATCTTTTGCATTGAAGAGTGATAGATACAGCAGAATACTGTTGGTGTTTGTTGTAAATTACTTCCATTTTCCTGAAGCTGCTCATATCCACCTGAATATTGTAATCGAGCTGGTGCTCTCCCTCAAGACTGCTTGTGAAGTGCATGGAGGCCGAATCTAAATATTGCTGCAAACATCCACTTTAAGACTGGCTGTGTATGCTATAAAATTGCATTGTATTCACCTTGGCAGAGACTGTAGACCTGCAAGGTTTTTGTTTTTCTCTATTATCTCATTGTCTTTGTCATATTAAGTTCATTACATTAACAGTTGTAAAAATGAAATCTATAGCATCTATTGTTGGTGATGTCCTCAATGGCAAGGAAACATATCCAAAATGGTCTAGAAAGATCAAGAAATCAAGCGAGCCTGTCGAAGAATCCCTTGACTTTGTTCAGAAAACAAAGAATCGGTTCAAAGACCCTTCCAAGGGAGATTGCAGCAAGAGAGGCAGAGGGGGAAGAATCAACTCCAGAAAAAGATCAAAGTGCAAGCGTTGTGGAAAGACTGGGCACACATCAGATCAGTGTTGGGCTTCATGGGACTCCATCAAAGATAAGCATAACCAGAAGAAAGATGACCAAGATGCTAGTAAATTTTCTGATTCTTGTATTGTTGCACATTGTAATCTTGGATTTAATGAAATGAC
>LPNX011121701.1:2125515-2175642 GCA_001517045.1 Pseudotsuga menziesii
AGGGGGTTCTAAGATACTTGAAGGGGACTCAAGATGCTGGACTCAAGTACTCTAAAGTGGATGACTTCAAACTTATTGGGTACTCAGACTTATATTTTGATGGCGATAAGGAGACAGGAGTATCAACTTCTGGATACACTATGAGTCTTAGATCAACAGCTGTTTCATGGAGATCAGACAAACAGTCAGTTCTAGCAGATTCAACAATAGAAGCAGAATATGTGGCTGCAGCTGAAGCAACGAAAGAAATAGTATGGCTCAGGAAGATACTTGAATATTTGCAAGAAAAACAAGAGAACTCCACTCCATTGTTGGTTGACAATACTTCTGCAATCAAGCTGGCTAAGAATCCTAGATTCCATGATCGAACCAAACACATCAACACAAAGTATCATTTGATTCAACATCATGTAGAGGCCAAGACAGTCCATCTTCGACATTGTTCCACAAATGATCAAGTTGCAGACATCTTCACCAAAGCGCTTGGACGAGAAAAGTTTGAAAGATTCAGAAACATGCTCAAACTTACGAACACCCCTTTGGATTAAGAGGGGGATTGTTAGAATATAATCTGTCGGGGATTATATATTATAAATAAATAAATTGTAGGAATATGAATAGTTGCATAGGAAGGTGAAAAGGATGGTACTCAACTGCCTCATGAAATGTATAAATATTTGATATGTCAATGGAATAGAATGAATCGGGAGTTATTACCAACAATTACTAAGGAAAGTTTATGAAATGGAGATTTTGGAGAGAGAGGTAAAGAAGAATAATGTTGCATTGACTAGCGGGAACAAGGTGCTACATAAGTCTTACCTAGAGCAGAGAGAAGGATATATTTTCTTAAAGAGGATGAATACAAGGTACCTAAAGGACAATACGAGATTGTATAGGATGATTAGGCTCCAAATATTGCTACTGAAGGAGGCCAAAGAAAACCCTAGCTAAGGTTGCAGTTAGCCTTCATCCTCTAGAAACCAGCCAAGCTACTGTTAACCCTCCTAGCATAGAGCCTGTTGAAGAAGAAAGCTAAGCAGACAGCCATAAAACAAAATTTTTGGGAAAACCCTAATAAATTTTGAAAACAGGGCTTTCGGTGGCTTAGGTGGATGCTGGGGCAGTTCATTAGCCACTGAAAGCACCACTTTCGGCAGCTAACAGTTCCGATAGTCTGGCCTCTTAACCATCAAAAGCAGACATAGGATTAAAGTCAAATTTTGGCATACAAGACTGATTTTGGGCGAATATAGATGGCTCAGGGACATAGTCTGAAGATGAAGGGCATGGAGGAAAGCATCAGGAAAATGTCTATTTCAGTTTTACTATGACATAACAGTAGAAAAGGCCACCAATACCTAGCTGTCAAAAGAAAACAGTGACTTAACTAGCACAGGGCCAGTGGCAGTGATTTCCAGCAGTTACCTCGGTTATCTAAAGGTTCATACAGTGAACTAATTCTTGAGTTAGTTAGACAAGTAGTTAATTAGGGTTTTTTAACCTAATTTGAAAAAAACTATTATTTTGTTTATTTTTGTAAAAAACAGATCCAAGTTTTCAGGATCTATATATCTTGTAAAGGCTATAAAGCCTAAGACTTATTTTATGAAAAAGGGTTCAACTTTAGGGAATTATATACCTATACTATTTTCAGCTTCTCATTTTGCTCATGATTTAATATAAGCTCTTTGGTTATCATTTTGTTCAACTTCCATTTCTGTCTTTTCAGTGCTTATGATTGAATGTGTATTCAGGTTATATTCAAGTTAATTAATGACCGATGGCTCTCACCCTATTAGCATGTTGATGTGAATTGAATTATAATTTCCATCCTTATAATGATTTAGCCATTTATATGCATATGTTTTGTGTGTAAATCTGCCAGCCTGATGAGTTCTCCATCCTTGCACCTTATTGTCAACTTCTGAATAGTGGTAACTAAAGCCTTGTACCTGATTGAGTTTCATGCGTGTCTTGAGAGTAGAAGGTCATATAGGTCACCTGACTTGATCCACATTAGAAAACCCCAAAAACATTGTAAGTTACCAGGCATCCTTGAGCTACAATCTAGAGGAGTTTCCTGGAGTGATAATAAATTGGCGTCGTTTCCAAGGAGAGAAGACTGGAGCTCAACTTCACTAGGAGATGACATAGACCCTTGCTTTGATGGTAGAGAAAGATTGGGCATTATTCTAGTTTTAAATCATCTATCTAATGACTCCATTAAAATAAGGTGGCTTCAAGAAGACCAAGTACCAGATAAAACCTCAAGGGCCACCAACAACACCTATTTCAGATCCAAAGAGATTCTGAGAAGAGCTAGGGCTTCACTAAGGCAGACTAGCAGTGCTGCAAAGGAAGCTACATCAAGTATTTCAAGAAATATTTCTGCTATTATTTCTTCTACTGAAACACTTAATTCTCAGGAATTCATAAATACATTAGATAATTCTGGGGTTTGGGCATCTTCAAGCACTGCTTCTTGTGAAGATCCAATCCCTGGTGACTCCACTGGGATAATTTTACCACCACCACCTTCTCAGTTACTAACTATATCAATACTGCCTTCTTCCATCCTTCCCATACCCATTTACAATATGGCTACCCCTCAATTGACCAAAATGGAAAGGATCCTGGTAGCTAGGTATGCCCCCCTAAATTTTCCAAATCCCCTCTCGGCCATGCCCACTGGAGGTTACCTCAATTCCACGCCTAAGTTCACAGGAGAAGGAGATTTCACAGCTGAATAACACCTAGAGGAGTTTTACAGCTATGGTGAGAACATTAACATAGAACAAGAAGATGTATGGACTAGGGTTTTTTTGCAAAGCCTAGATGGTCAGGATAGGAAATGGTTTAAAGAGATGCTTGCTGGGTCAGTGGTAGGCATTAAAGCCCTAGATGACATCTTTCTAAAACATTGGGAAGCAAGGAGAGACCACTTCTATTATATTACAGAGTTTAGCAAATTGAAAAGATAAAATGGGGAGCTTGTCTCTAACTTCACCAAGATGTTCAACAATATGTACAGCAATATCCCCACTGAAATCAAGCCCACTGATACCTCATCTAGGATAACTTATGAAAATGCCTTTGAATCTGATTTCTACCGACATCTCAGAGAAATGAGGTCTGCCTCCTTATCACTCATGCAGGATGCTTCCCTAGAGGTAGAATCAAACATTATGGCATCTCAGAAGGTCAAAGGAAATATAGATAGGAAGAAGTAGCCAGCAGACCCTATTGGGGCTTCTTCATCAGAGAAAAAGATTGAAAAAATGACTAAACTATTAGATAATCTAACTGCTGAAATGTCTAAGTCGAAGGACCAAGGAAAAATACCGGTGAGGGGTAAAGGGCCAAGTGATTTTGCTCCTTGAAACCCTAATTTTGTCCCTTATAGAAGAGGTAACCCCCCATTTCATATTCTCATAGGGGAAATGAATAAAGGGGAAGATTAGAGAATAAGAGCTCCATTTTAGAATGTTGTATTAGAAGAAGAGCCAGAATTCATTGAATAAGAAGCAGAAGCTGAAGACAACATCCACTGTATGGAGGATGAGGTAGACTATTATTTTCTGACACAGGAAAAATATGAAGAAGCCCTAGTGGATGAGCATATCAGTGAAGGAACTGTATATCAAGCTGATGGTTAGGAAGGTTACAATTTTAAGGTCCAGGCTGGTTTCTCCTCTTAAAAAGAATGGTGTACCTGTCAAACAACCTACTACCCCAGCCAAAAAGGATCTAGTTTTACAAAACAAAATGACTGTCATTCCAAAACCATTGCAAAAACTAGCACCTTCATCAAGGCTTGACCATGTCCAACTCAGAGCTCCATTACATGAGGTAAGGTTTCCTGATAGGCTGCATTATTCTTTCAACCTTGAGTCAGAGATTCAGAAATTAAAGATCCCTTTCCCATTAATTGAGCTAATGAAAAATGATGCATTCAAGTCTTCCATTCTGAATTCTCTTCATCCAAAGGTGCATATTGATACTGACTTTGTAAATATACAAGATGAAAAACCTATTGTAACCCTAGGCCCCATGATCGAAGACCTAAAGGACTCATGCCCACCTTTCTTTATATCCTTGAATATCCATGATAAAGTCCTTCATAACTATCTGCTGGATTCAGGAGCTTCTCATAACCTAATGCCAAAGGCTGTGATGGATGAGCTTGGTCTCAACATCACAAAGCCCTACCATGAATTATTCTCCTTTGACTCCAGAAAATTCAAGTGCTTGGGCCTCATCAAAGACCTTATTGTGAACCCAACTCAGATACCTTCAAAAAGCATCATGATGGACATTGTAGTGGCTGATATCCCTCCAAAATTTGGTCTCTTGATGTCTCGATCATGGAGCAAAAGGATAGGTGGCACCCTTCATATGGATCTTACATATGCCACCATCCCAATGTTTGGAGGGGAGACTAAGAGGCTTTACAGGGAAAATCAGCTAGCCTACATCATAAGCAATGAGAGCAATTCAGTGAATCACCCCATCTATGCAGTGGACACTGATTTTGGGTCATGCATTCTGCAAATAGATGATTCTCAGCAAACATCATTCCAGATCACTAAGCCCACCTGTCAGCATCTTGAATAGGTGACCACAACATTCTGGAACATGTATTTTGATGGAGCTAACACTCAAAGCTCAGCAGGTGTAGGTGTAGTATTGGTCTCCCCATCTAAGGAAAACATTCATCTGTCTTATAAGCTTGATTTTAAAACCACTAGCAATATAGCAGAATATGAAGCCTTGCTACTAGGAGTTAAAGCTTCCAAGGAGATGGGGATCATGTGCATAAGAATTTTTGGAGATGTAGAACTTATTATAGAACAGGTCAACAACACTTTTCAGACAAAAAATTTCAGATTGAAGGCCTACAGGGATGAGCTATGGAAACTCAGAGACTCCTTTATGTTTTTTGAACCATCATATATACCTAGGGTTTTGAATCACCTGGATGATTCCTTGGCTATCTCTGCAATTTTGTTTCTTCCTCCTTTACCTCCTAAGCTCAGCTATGATGTTCAAGTTAAGTACAGACCTTCCCTGCCTGATAATGTCAAATTTTGGAAGGTGTTTGAGAGTGATGATAAGCTTAGAAAATTCCTTCAGCTAGTAGATGAATTCTCTGATATACATACAGACCAGGAAAACCTAAACATGGAGGAATCCAAGCAGCTCAAGTTGAAAGATAAAGTGGTTGATCAGAACATTGTCCAATTACCTAGCAACTATATACCTCGGGTTCTAGTACCTCTAGAAGAGTTGTTTGATCATAATGGCATACCTTTCAATCCTTCCAAAAAGGAGCTAGACCCTGCTATTCAAGAGCAAAACATAGGTAGCCACAGCCATCCAAAACTGATAAATCTATCCATTGAGTCAGGGATAATTTTAGGGGCGAATTTTATCCCAGTGGGCTATTTTTCCATGTTTTTCTCCCCAAAACAATTCATCATTTTGCATTTTTTGAATCCCTGTTTTGCCCAATTTTGATGGGGTAAAAATTTTTCACCCTAAAAATCACCAAATTATTATATAAACGATATAAAATCCTTGGAAATTATTTTTTTTTTGAAAAATATCGCCAATCATTTTATAGTTGGCGTTTTAAGAATTGGTAATATTTGTTAACATTTATGCACTTTTAAATAAGTATAGTTCCTTAAAATCATCCCTGCACTGAGTTGACTGCTGATCAGAGGTCAATGTTTTGCATCCTAATAAAAGAGTTTGATGATGTCTTTGCCTGGGAGTACAGTGACCTAAAAACCTATGACACCAATATCATCCAACACAGGATTCCTTTGGAGAAGGACACCATCCCTTTCAAGCAGAAGCTGAGATCCATCACTCCTCTCCTATTACCAATAATTGAAAAAGAAATCCACGAGCTCCTCAAAGCCAAGATCATAATCCACCTCAGGTATTCCAAGTGGATTTCAAACCTAGTAGTGGTAAGAAAGAAGAATGGGGAAATCAGGTTGTGTGTGGATTTTAGAAACCTCAACAAATGTTCCAAGAAAGACAACTATCCATTGCCCAATATGGAAAACCTATTGCAGAAAGTCTCAAGGGCTAGTGTCGTGTTATTCCTAGATGGCTTCTTTGGATACAACCAAGTTGTTGTGCACCCTAATGACCAAGAGAAGACTTCCTTTACCACCCCCTGGGGCACTTTCATGTATGCTAAAATGCCATTTGGGATAATGAATGTTGGGGCTACTTTTAGGAGAGCCATGGACCTAGATTTTGTAGGGTTGAAAGATAAATTTTTGCTCATATACTTGGATGACCTAACTGTTTACTCTCACAGCCATCATGACCATTTGTAGCATTTGAGGAAGCTGTTTCTAAAGTGCAGAAGGTATGGGATATCACTCAATCCTAAGAAGTCCCAATTTGCACTCAGTGAAGGGAAACTCCTAGGTCACATAGTCTTAACTGAAGGTGTAAAGATTGATCCGGTAAGGGTGGAAGACATCCAGAAGCTATCCATACTGAGATCAAAAAGGGACATTCAGTCCTTTCTAGAGAAGATAAATTTTGTCAGGAGGTTCATCCCTAATTTCTTTGAGCTGGTGAAGCACATAACAATCATGTTGAAAAAGGATGCATAAATAAAATGTACTGACCAGGAAAGAATCTCTTTCGAAGACATCAAGAAGGATATCATGGAGGCCCCAATCTTGATTAGTCCTGACTACACCAAGATTTTTTACATCTTCTCTTTTTCATCCTATGACACAGTGGCAGCTAGGCTATTACAAAAAGATAATGAGGGTTTTGATCATCTAATTGAAATCTTCAGTAAAACCTTAAGAGATGCTGAGATGAAGTATGATCCAATTGAGAAATAGGCTTATGCTCTCATAAAATATTTGAAGAATTTCAGAATTTACATTTTCCATGCAAAATTCCTTGCATATGTCCCTTCAGTTACTGTGAAGGATGTTTTGACTCAGCCTGACATTGATGGGAAGAGAGCTAAGTGGATTTCCAAGCTCATTGAGTTTGATACAGAGGTGAAATCCACTAAGCTAGTAAAGGGAATAGATCTGGCCAAACTCATGGCTAAAGAAAAATGTGAACTAATCGGGATAAACTTCACCGGTGTCAAATCATCAAAAGTGCGGACTATGGTAGCAGCAGAAGTAGATCAAGATCAGAATGAAATTCAACCAGTAGCTGAAAACCTGTCCTCCTATGAGTGGTAATCAAGTATTATTCAATTTTTTCAGAAATTAGAAGTTCCTCGTGATCTCACTCCTAATCAAGCATGAGCTCTTAAGTTAAAATCTGTTAAGTTTTGCATAATTGACAAACTGCTGTACTGGAAAGATCAGTCTGGAATTTTCTTAAGATGTCTAGAAAAGGAAGAAGTAGAGCAAGTCCTGCATCACTTTCCTTCTAACACATGTGGGGGCCACCATTATTGGAAAACCACAGCCCACAAGAGCCTAAGAGAAGGATACTATTGGCCAATCCTTTTTGTTGATGTATGTACTTTTGTAAGGGTCTGTGCCAAAGATTTATAGGGAAGCAACAGCTCAAATCCTTGCCCCTTAGGCCTATTGTGGTGAATGGGCCTTTCCAGCAATGGGGTGTGGATTTCATAGGTGAAATAAATCCATCTTCTAGTGGGAAGTATAAATGGATCCTAGTAGCCACAAACTAATTTACCAAATGGATAGAGGCAGTACCCACCAGGAATGCCACTCATCAGGTCATCATGAGATTTTTGTATGAGAATATCTTTAGCAGTTTTGGCTTCCCAGTAAGGTTAGTAACTGATAATGCACCTACTTTCAAGGCTGGGGAATTAGTTAAAATGTGTGATTCAATGGGAATTCATTTGGTGCATTCCATGTCCTATTATCCTCAAGGCAATGTCTTGGCTGAGTCATCCAACAAAAGCCTAGTCAAGATCATCAAGAAACTACTAGAGACAAATAAGAAAAGTTGGGATTCTAAGCTCAAGTTTGCTTTATGGGCTGATAGGGTAACATACAAAAGATCTATAGGGACTTCTCCATTCAAGTTATTTTATGGTACTGAGGCCATTTTTTCCATTCAGCTCATTCTTCCAGTGGCAAAAAAATTTCCGAAAGAGGAAGATGAACCAAATGATATGGTGAGGAGGATGATGCACTTGGTGGAGTTGCAGAAAATTAGAGAGCAAGCGATAGGAAAATCATAAGCCCATCAACAGAAGATAAAGGGCCTGTTTGACAAAAGGGAAAAAGTAGACAACTTTCAAGTTGGAGATTGCGTCCTAAAGTGGGATGCTGTTAGACAGTACAAGGGAAAACATGGAAAGTTTGATTCTTTGTGGATTGGCCTGGTTGTGATAGCTCAGGTACATAAGAATAACACCTTCAAATTGTAGAATCTGGAAGGGAAGAGGTGTTTTATGGCCCAGTGAATGGGCGGTTTTTGAAACTTTACTTTATTTGAGGCTCTAAGGCCTTGTCATTGTAAAATAGTAGTCAGTAGGTTGTTTGTGCTTACAGAATAAACTCCATGCCCAATGGAATAGTAAATTATAGTGTTAATTTTTTAGTTATTTTTAGGGAAAGGAATTTTGGTCTAGGATTCTTGGGACCTCACTAGGAGGTTCCCATCCCCAAGTAGGAGCCATATGTTATCTCCCAAAATAAATTTATTTTGACTGTATGAAGAATTTGATTTATGTAATGAAATATCTGAGGATTCCTAACAAATTGAAGGTCTCTGTTTTTGATGTGGTTGAAAATTTTGGAAGTTTTAGCTTTCGGTGGCTTAGGAGAGGCTTGTAATAGCTCATTAGTGACCGAAAAGCTATGTTTCGGTAGCTAAACGGTTGAACACAGGATAAAGGTAAACCACCGAAAGCAGCTTGAGCAAGTAGAATTAAATTAACACTTTCAGTGGCTTAGGAAAGACTTCAAATGACTCATTAGCCACCGAAAAGTGTGGCTTTCGGTAGCTTAGGGAGAAGACCAAGAAGGATTTTAACCACCAAAAGCAGGAAACAAGTGATATTAGTAAAGGTGGTTTTGGTGGCTTAGGTGAGGCTCATAAAATCTCATTAGCCACTGAAAGGTGATGCTTCGGCAGCTTATCAAACAATTCAACACAGATTTTAACCGCCGAAAGCAAGAAGATAAGCATCGGGTAAAAAGTGCTTTCGATGGCTTAGCCGAAATCTTGGACATTTCATTAGCCACTGAAAGGACGGGTTTTCAGCAGTTAAACAGGTTTTTTAGTGAGGCCACTATCCGCCGAAAGTAGGATTTCACCGCAAAGCTGGGATAAAAGTTTCGGTGGCTTAGGAAAAAGGGATATCATTTCATTAGCCCCCAAAAGCTATCTTTTTGGTGGTTTGCAAACAAATTTAGGAATATTATTAACCACTGAAAAGACAAAGAGGAAAATGGTTATAAAATAGTCAAATCACACCCCATCAACAATATGAACAATTAGTGGAGGGCGTGACAAACTATCGAAATGACTTGAGCCTGCATAACCGCATGTGTAAATAAGTTAAAGAGGTTGTTATAAAACTAGAAAAGGCCTAATATGATTGGAAACCATCAGTTTTCTTCCACCCGTCCAAAAGAATAGCAGAAAAGCACACCGAGTACCCAGGCTGATGTGTGATATGATTACTTGGGAAACGAGATCGAGAGGATCAACTGCAGCCATCACCTTATGATCTCAGCTTCCATCATGATAGCACAAACCCTCATAATCAGTGCCAAAGGACTCCAACACATTTCACTTTCAAGCTTATCATTCCTCTCCACCAGGAAAACCATCTCTGAGGAAGAATCCTACTAACACACTTTATACAGAACTAAGAATGATTTTGCAGGTACCCAGGAGAGGCACTCATCAAGATGAAGAAGGGAGGACCTGCTCTTAGGAAGGAGCTTGGAGATATCAGTTATTTGGAAGCACATCCAGAGGTTTGTACTCTTCCAAGAGGTTGGCTACTACAAGTTGTGTGAAAGGATACAAGGCTCCCATCAGCAGGTAGTTGAGGCGTTTTCCCTCTCATTTGATGGTTGAAAGGTAATTATAGGAAAGGAGGAATTTCACATATATGAAACCCTAATCACTGAAGTAACTGAACTCCCTTGCATAGGAGAAAAATGGTCCAAGACCACCATACCAAAAGATGTAGAATTCAAGTCTTACCTAAATCCTGAACATAGAGGAATGGTGTGGAAGAAGAGTGTGCCATCATCCTGGTTGGAAGAGAGGTGGAAACAACTCCTGAAGGCCATTATGGTTTATCTAACATGTGAAGGAAGATATAAGAAAGCTATGATCTACCATTTCAAGATAATGAACCACTTCACAGGTAAAAGCCCACTCAATTTTCCCTTTTAATTACACAGAAGTTTGGGAAAGATGGCACACCAAGTAAAAGCCCAGCCGACCAATATTGTTGGCAGACTATCTCACCATGGCATTATCCAACTGTTGATACAATAGTTGCTGAAAATAAGGAATATGGAATGGCCTTATTTTTTGTTTTGGAATGGATTTGAGACAGGCCTTCAGCCAGAAGAGAAAGGGAATTCTCCTGCCAAGAAGTCCAGCACACCAAGGAGTGGGAGAAGAAGGAGGAGGGCCATATCCTTAGCGGCAGCAGCAGAACAGCCTCCCTCCTCTTCCAAGCCAAGAAGATAAAAAGGAACTTTGACTTCAGTGATAAGTGCCAGGAGGTTGAAACACACAAGAAGAATATTCTAGATCTACCCTACTCAGATTCTAAAGAGGAGCAAGAGGAAGGTGCAAACCTAGCTCTGGAAATTGTACCAGTGACTAAAGCACTACCCTCCCCCACACCAAAGGAGCAAGAGGAACCAACAAAGAGGGATTCCTCCATAAAGCCTAAAAATCAAAAGATTAATCAATTACTAAGGCAAGTTTATGAAATGGAGATTTTGGAGAGAGAGATAAAGAAGAATAATGCTGCATTGACCAGCAGGAACAAGCTGCTACATAAGTCTTACCTGGAGCATAGAAAAAGATATATTTTCTTAAAGAGGCTGAATACAAGGTACCTAAAGCACAATACTAGATTGTACAGGATGATTAGGCTCCAAAGACTACAGCTGAGGGAGGCCAAAGAAAACCCTAGTAGCCACCCCACCTTGAAAACCATAGTTGAGGTTTTAGTTAGCTTTCATCCTCTAGAAACTAGCCAAGCTGGTGTTAACCCTCCTAGCATAGAGCCTGCTGAAGAAGAAAGCTGAGCAGACAGCCAGAAAAGAACATTTTTGGGAAAACCCTAATAAATTTTGAAAACAGGGCTTTTGATGGCTTAGGTGGACACTGGGGCAGTTCATTAGCCACCAAAAGCGTTTCTTTCAGCAGCTAATGATTCCGATAGTATGGCCTCTTGAACACTAAAAGCAAATAGAGGCTTAAAATCAAATTTTGTCATAAAGGACTGGTTTTGGGAGAATATAGATGGATCAGGGACATAGTCTAAATATGAAGGGCACGGAGGAAAGCATCAGGAAAAGGTTTGTTTTAGTTTTACTATGACATAACAGCAAAAAAGGCAACCAACACCTAGCTGTCAAAAGAAAACAGTGAATTAACTAGCAGAGGGCTAGTGGTAGTGATTTCTAGAAGTTACCTCAGTTATCTGAAGGTTCATACAGTGAACTAATTCTTCAGTTAGTTAGACAAGTAGTTAATTAGGGTTTTTTAACCTAATTTGCAAAAAACTATTATTTTGTTTATTTTTGTAAAAAACAAATCCAAGTTTTCAGGATCTAAATATTTTATAAAGGATATAAAGACTAAGACTTATTTTATGAAAAAGGGTTAGACTTCGGGGACTTATATACCTATAATATTGCCAGCTTCTCATTTTACTCATGATTTAATATAAGCTCTTTGGTTATCATTTTGTTCAGCTTCCATTTATGTCTTTTCAGTGCTTATGCTTGAATGTGTATTCAGGTTATATTCAAGTTAATTAATGACTGATAGCTGTCACCCTATTAGCATTTTGATGTTAATTGAATTATAAGTACCATCCTTATCATGATTTAGCCATTTATATGCATCTGTTTTGTGTGTAAATCTGCCAGCCTGATGAGTTCTCCATCCCTGCACCTTATTGTCAACCTTTGAATAATGGTAACTAAAGCCTTGTATCTGATTGAGTTTCATGCATGTCTTGAGAGTATAAGGTCATATAGGTCACCTGACTTGATCCATATTAGAAAAATCCAAAAACATTGTAAGTTACTAGGAATTCTCGAGCTACAACCTAAAGGAGTTTCCTGGAGTGATAACACGGAGATTTCCATGTAGAGAGGAAATATTAAAATAATTATGGCTAACTATTTTAACTCTACACTTTTATATACATATATTTTATGTTTAAAAAAAAGGTCAAGAGGTACTTTGTTAATTTGTTTTGGCATTACCCAGATGCGGGTGACATGGTTGTCCACGTGGGCATGGGAAACATCAGCGGGACTAGCCCGTCACTTACCTGACATCATCCCTCCCCAACCTCCCATGGTTGTGGTCAATAAATTCATAGTAGAACATGGCCATCAACAAAAATCTTGAAATGACAATCTCTTAATCTCGACATGGATGGGATTTAATTTTCCACCCTAGGACATGGATTGTCATGCCTCCATGTTTAATGCTTGGTTTGTCCTTCCTCTGGCTCATTTTTCATGCAGGTTCTTACTGTTCCACACTCTAGAAATCCATGACCATTCAGCTCCTGGATCCTTGGCTCTTAGCTCTACTGTGCACAGTTTCGACCCTCATCTCTCTTGATCTTCTTACCCACTCCTCCATTTTTTGCTATCTAGCACCCAAACATGTCAAGGAGGTAGTGTGGTGTACCTCGTTGTGGCAGGACCGGGAGAGGATCCCCAACCGAGCGTCAAATCCTGCTCACTATTCAAGTGAGCAGAGAAGGATTTGATGCTAAAATTCCTAACCTTTTCCACCATATTGTAAACAATTGGGAGGATGAGCTCACCAGTGCTGCAAACGCCGCTGGACGCACGGTGAACTAGAGAAGGCATTATTGGTTCATTAAAAAATTTCTTATCAGGCTCATTCTCTATTTCAATTCCTAGCCCCTAGCTCTCATTCCTCCTACCATGATGAATCCTCTTGCCCCCATTGTTCCTCAAACACCCCCACCTCCCCCACCACCCCCTCTGTATGCTCTTGCTGAATCCATTGCCACCCCTCCTATAGTAGGGATTTCGCCCTTGCTACAGGAAGGAATGGCACCCTTGCGTCTATAGGATGGAAGGGTAGGGTTCCTATGAGAATGGAAGAACAAAAGGAAATAAACAGAAAATGAAATGGAACCCCTATGCATACAAGGTTAGGGCCAGGATCCAAAACCCTGCATACAAACTGTTTGAAAACTAGAGAACCTGCAAGCAATCAATGGAAACCTGCAATAAAATTTTAAGCAATAAACCTACAAACAAATAAGGTCAGAAAACTACAATATCATCAAAGAAAAAACATAAAATATAAGTATAGCTTCTCTGGTTGGAATCGGTCACCATGCCCTAGCTTGGGAGAGCACCTCTCAATGGATGGGGAGCTATGGCTCAATGGAGGAATGGAGGAGAGGGAGGGTGAATGGATTGAGAGGAAAAGGGTGTCAAGGCACTCACACGGGCAGAGTAATGATAGGGAGATGATAAGTGTTTTGAGAGTGACCCCCACCCCTCTATTTATACTTTTTCTCAATATTTTTAGGGTTTTAAGCCCCTGGTTGGGGCTTTAGCCCCTTTTTTGGGATTTTAGCCCCTTTTGCTCAATATTTAGCTCTTTTGGGGGTTTTAAGCTCATTTGCATGGTTTTAGCCCCTTTTTGGAGGCTTTAGACCCTATGAGAGCTATTTTGGCTCTTTTAGGGGTTTTTAAGCCCTTTTCATATTTTTAAGCCTTCTTGACGGTGTGGGGGTCAAATGGGGTCAAATGAGGGTGCATGGATATCCTTGGGTGGTGTAGGTCATGTAGATATTAGTGAGGGATTTTTTGGGTTAACAGATTGCCCCCTGATGTGTGAGGGTAGGAGCTCATCATATGGTTGGCGAACATCATAGGATTTTCTTAGGGAGAGGTAGTGCTTCCTGGGCTAGTGCATAGTGGCTTTTGGTTTTTATATTAATATGGTTCCCATTAATGGGTGAGATACAAATAATGTGTGACATGTATATGGATGAGGCGGGCATCCTCATGCTCATAACAATGTCAAAAGAATAATGTGATCTAAGCTCTATAATATAAGAGCCGATCATGTACAATTATTGTTACAATAGTGGTTGCCTCAATGAGAGGCTGAATACAATATTGATCTGAAGAAATTCTACATTGGACCCATGGCATTGTCATGAAATGCTATATCTTCATGACTGATGATATGCTAGATATTCAATGGTACATAGTTTACTGACGGAGAGTTAGAGTCTCTCTGGTACAAGTATGCTGCATCAATCATAAATCTATATAGAAGCACTATTGGGGCTTCTGAACACTGTCTCCAACGCAACCTAGAAATCACAAGGGACATGAACCTATTGGGGTCCCTCAAATAGACTCATCAATGTACTAGAGTTAGGTGACATCTGGGGTCTTCAACCAAATACTGCATGGACCAATACCCTGTATGAATCTCAATGGTGCGATGATGTAGATGGAGTCAAGTACGTGAGAAAAAACCATCCCGAGAGGCACTAAGGACTCCTCTCAACTGATCCAAGGAACTCATCAATGAGGTTAATGAAAACAAGATATAGGGACCTTTGGGTCTATCCTATGGAATACATGTGTTGTCATCAACAGAGGGAGACCTACCCCTGGTTAGGGAAATGGTGTTTCCTTGACCAGAAGCGTGAGGGAGATAACCAAAATATGTGAGACAATATGAGGACTGACTCATTGAATGTCGGGGGGGAAGGGAAGGAGTTGAACAGGGGTAGAGGGAGTGAAGTGGACTCAAAATTCCTTTTTTAGAGTATGACGGCAGGGAGGACCAGGCAGTAAATGAAACTAACTCAAGGGAAAGGGATCATAGCTGTAATACCAGGAATGTAACTACAGAGGGGAAATACTTGGGGGAGGTAGACACTTTTGATATTGATGGGATCCAAAGAAGACACATTGCAAAGTACTTTGAACAAAGGTGACCCAAGGTGGGAATGCTGCCAAACTGTTATCTGTGGGGTGGTGTCTAAAGACACCATTGTGGTACGATCTCATGGATTTTTTGGTGAGCCTGAGAAAGTAAATGCTCGATGGTGCTTTCAATTTTAGAGAGTTTGAAAGCATGAAGAAGACTCCAATGGGGGCTCTTTTTCATTGGTAGTCTCCTATTCCCAAAAAAGGATAAAAGTATACATAGGAGAGCTTTCCCATCCTTTAGGGGATGAGAGACTTCTTTACCATTGGCAGTCTAGTCAGGCCAGAAAAGGTTAAACCTATACTGACTAGACATTCATTTAGATACTTTTACGATCATGAATGAAACCAAGTTTGCTAGACAATATTTTCTTGATGAGAAGGCTGGAAAAGAGCTTAATGACAACCCATGGTGAGCTTTTTTGTAAAGTTTGGCCCCTCTACCCGAGAAAGCATAAAAGGATGCAGAGGGGAAAGATCTTGGCTTGAATGTGCCAAGGTGGTCCTTTTCATTTAATGGTCTACATGGTCCACAAAAGGAGATAAACAAGATGATGTAGACATCATTTCCTATACTTTAATGAGTGGGAAAGGAAGCAGCTACTCTTGACAATATTTTCATTCTTTTAGGAGTTAGAAAAGAGCTTAAAAGAAACTCTGGTATGGTCAACCGACTGCGGTGGCACAGGTGGTTCCCCATGTAGAGATAGTAAATAGTGGTCCAAAGGTCATCCATGCATTATGGATGGCACGGGTGGCTCTTAAACATACCAATACATGCACGGGATAGATCGCAATAGAGGCACGCAAGGCGATGCAATAGAGGCACATAAACCGAGGTGGCTCTAGGACAGAGGTCAGGAGAGCTGTGTGAGCTGTGGTGAATGGAATTGACTACATGTGATGTGATTGCAAGTCCATGTTTGCAAAGGAAATGATCCATCCTCCAGATGATGGTCCGGTGACCCGCATAAGGTGCAGTGGACGGATTAGACAACTATATGCTAAAAATGACGTGCCTTTCGAGCAGTCTCCCAAGAACCTGCATGAGTGGCGGTAGGAAAGTGTGATGCAAGTATAGGTCTGAAGACACTTGTATCACCATGATGTGGCTTGTAAATTGAGGTAACTTCTGGGAAGTGGTCCCAAAAATTACTTGTTAAACATGAGATGATGGTCTCATAAGAAGATAGAAATTTGGGCCAGGAGGTGTGAGAGGTGTCTCGAACAGATTCTGGGTGACTTTGGATTAGCAACTAATGGTGCTGCCCCTAACTTGTGGTAAAAAATATTAGAAATAAAAAAGTAAAATCAAGTGACTCGTTGGTGATGTTAAGCATAAAATATCTTGTGGTAGAGCCCGTTGCGGGGATTCTCCAAGAGTTGTCCATCAGAGTCAATAAGGGTGTATGACCCTTTTCTGAGGTAATGGTGGATGACATATGGGCCACACCACATTGACTCGAACTTTCCTTTGCCCAAATTGTCATTGGTTTGGTTGTATACTAGAACCATATCACCTTCGCTGAAGGTGCGAGGGTGGACATGGGAGTCATAGTGGGCCTTTGACCATATTTTCACTGCTTCGATGGCTTGGAGGGCAGCTCAACGGTCTTCTATGGTTTTCTCAAGTTGGAAGAGTTGTTCTGCCAAAGGAGGAGTATCAGGGAGGATTTCTACCATGAGGCGGAGGGATGGGATCTGGCGCTCTATAGGGAGTACTAATTCGACTCCATGTACTAGGCAGAAAGGGGTGAAACTGGCTGCAATTTTTGTGGATGTGCGATAAGCCCACAGGGCAAAGAACAACATGTGATGCTAGTTGGTTTTATGGTTTCCTACCATCCTTTGGAGCATTGTTTTGATGATTTTGTTGACTGATTCAACTTGGACGTTTCCCTGGGAGTAGTAGGAGGATGAGTACTGGTGTTCGAATTTCAACATTGTTGAAAGCTCAGTCCAAACAACGTCTTCAAAGTGTTTACCATGGTTTGAGACCAACTGTTTAGGAATACCAAATCATGAAATAACATGATTGAAAAAGAAGTGTGCCATTGTTTCAATTTTGCAATCAAATGTGGGAATGGCATCGACCCACCTGGTGAAGTAATAAACTACCATAATGATGTATTTATGACCGTTGGCCGAGGCAAGGTTGATTTTCATGAAGTCGATTTCCCATTTGCAGAAGGGACCGACTATGACTATGGGGTGTAATGGTGCAAGGGGGTTATTTCCTTTGTGGAAAAGACTTGATAGCTGTGACAATGCTTTACTACCTCTATGCAATCAACGAAGATGGAAGGCCAGAAGTAGCCGGCACATAGAATCTTCTGGGCGGTTTCTAGACCTGAAAGGTGGCCACCACAAGCTCCACTATGACAGTCATTAAGGATGGTCTTGACCTTGTCATGGGTGAGGCAACTACATAGGATGCTATCAATGCCTGGACGATATAGACCATCTCCAATCAACAAGTGGCGAATGGATTGATGTCGAATGCATCGCCTATCCTCACAGTTTAAATGTGCTGTGAACTTCTGTGTTTGTAAATATAGAAATACCATGGGTCCTCTGTGGATATGATGAATAGGAAATCATCAGGGAGGTCATCCTTGGGAGGAGATGACACGGTTAATGGGGGCAGATTGGTCATGAGTGTGACCAGCGCAAGTGCCTTTGTGCTTTTTGGGGAAACGAATTCTAAGTCAAATTCTTAGAGGATGACTACCCACTTAACCGCACGACCTTGTAGAAGGAGACAACTTAAGAGGTACCGCATTGGGTTTGAATCAACCACTAAATGAGTATGGTTTGCAATGATGTAGTGTTGCAACTTCTGAGCTGAGAAGACAACGACGAGGGCCAATTTATCCTTGGGTGAATATCATAGTGGGGGACCTGTCAGCTTCTAACTGATGTAATAAATCATGTGCTCATTGTGAGAATCATATTCTTGGACCAAGACTCTAGCAATGGCATTGTACAAAGCTGACACATAGAGAATGAAGTCTTGGGTGAATTCTGGTGCTGAGAGTAATGGTGCAGAAGCCAGGGCTTGATTGAGTGCATCAAATGATTCTTGTGCTTACTGATCCCAAACAAATGGGATTTTTGTGTAGAGTAGGTGAATGAATCCATGGGATTTTGTTGCATACTATGGTACAAAGCGACAAAGGAAGTTGGACTTACCTTGGAGGCTCTGTAGTTGGTGCCGAGTTTTTGGTGAAGGAAGATCAAGGATAGCCTGAACCTTGAGAGGGTCTACCATTATCCCTTTGTGAGATACGATGAACCCGAGTAGACGACCTGCCGGGACACAAAAAATGCATTTTAGGGGCTTAAGGAGAATTTTCTATTTGTGACATTGCAAAAATTCTTACCACAAGTCATCTATATGTTGTGCTCGTTTTGGTGATCAAGTGGTAAGGTCGTCTAGGTAGACCAAGATGATGTGGATTAGGTCATTGAAACAATATGTCATGGCACACTGGAAGGTGGCTCCAGCATTCTTCAGACCAAAGGGAATTACTCGATAGGAAAATGTACCCCACAAGGTTATGAATGCAGTCCTGTAATGATCTTCTTTCCGGATCTGGATGTGGTTATATCCAAAAAATCCGTCGATGAAGTAAAATAACTCATGTCTGGCACATGCATTGATAATATAATAGATCAAGGGTGTTGGGAAATTGTCTTTGGGACATGCCCCATTTAGATCGTGGAATTCTATGCAAATGTGGATGGTACCCTGTTTTTTATTCATGGGAACATGATTAGAAACCCAAGTGGTGTACGCAATGGGGTAAATGAAGCCGGTTGTGCGCAACTTCTCAATTTCATCTTTGACCATGGAAGCTTTGGAAGGATGGATGGGCCATTTCTTTTGGCACATAGGGGCCACATCGAGCCATGTGTTAATGTAGTGTTCCACGATGGATGGATCCAACCCAGGAATTTTAGTGTAACACCAGGAAAATATTTCACAGAATTCTTGGAAGAGAGATCTGTAGGCAACGACTTGTTCTGGGGAGCAAGATGCCCCTAACATGATTTCTTCAACAACCTCAGGATTGGTTGAGATGTTGATTTTAATGGTTGGAGAAATGTTGGCCATGTTCCCTTCTTCAAAGGAATCTTGTGCCGGAATGGGATTTTTGAACCAGTTGACTTTCCCATGAATGAAATATTTGGTTTCCATGGAAAACTAGTCAGACTGCGATGCAAGCTCTTCAGGGAGGAAGAACAAGTGATGGTGCATGTCATCCCATGGGTATATAGAGGCAGTTAAGGCTTCAGGTATCTCCTCATCGTTGCGGAAGCAACGAAGAGACAACTCTGATGGACCTTCGGTGATGGTGGAGACAAGAGGGTCTATAGAACTGGACATCATGTAAATGGACATGGTGTCTGAAGAAGGAGGTGGGGGGTGAAATTCTTCAATTAGAGTGATCTCAGATTCAAGGGAATGTTTTCAAAGGTTGGTTAGAGCCATTCGAAACTTGGACAAGTCTTGGTAGTGGTGAGAATAGTGTCCATACAATCCGCAAAGGATGCAAGCATGATTTGTTCTCAATGAATTGTTTCTCACTATTGGCCTACTTGGGATTTCAACCATGGGAAGATTTTCTGTTGTATCCATGGCATCCAAATGCACATGGATTTATGGGAATCTTAGGGAAGCTTTGAGTTGGATGGCCCTATTCTTCACAGATGGTGCAAGGTGGGATATGTCAAGGCTCGACGGTAGCTTTCATGTTTTTTCCCCTAGCCCTTTTTAGGTGGGGCGGTGCAGGTGCTGGTGTAGTGGTTGGTCTCTTCGGGCGGGGTGGAGGATGAGATTCGACTACAATGGGTTGCATGGGGGTTAATATTACTTGGGGCATTGGTGGTTGGGCCAGTGGATGAAGGTACCACATGGGAATTCCCAATGTAAAATTGGGTAAGTTTAAGGTAGCCATTACTGGCTTGCTCATGACACCCAAAGGTGGAAAGAGGAAGGGAATTGTGTGGACTGGGGAGGAGCCCAGATAAATACCTGATGGTTGCATGTGGGGATGAGGTTGTGGTGGCGGTTGCGCATAATGCTGTGGCTACAGATGATGTTGCGGCTACTGATGATGTTGTGGCTGATGATGATGTTGTAGCTACTGATTGTGTTGTGGCCATGGATGGTGTTGTGGTTGCAATTGAGGATGTGGCTATGGTTGATTTTTGGGTGCATCAGTGCTAGATGAGAGCATGCACAAGTCTGCAGTCTCATTTGGTGTTGGTGGTGGTGACACTAAATGGAAAGAAGTCATCATGGTGGTATCGGCAAACAACCCAGGGCTCAGATTCAACAATGGGGAGGCTGGTATGTTGTCAACCATGGTGTTGACCACAGGGATAACATTGGTAGATGTGGTTATCCCTTACATATCAATGGTATTGATTGTAGGTGTTAGCACTTCATTTGCAATAGTTGATTTATGTGCTTGATAGAGTCCAAAAAGGGTCCTATTCATTTGAACACTGTGTGAGCACCCTTCAAATTATCAGAGGCACATTTTCCATGTTTTGAGACCGTTAGATAATGAAGAGATCTCAATCTATGATGGTAGATTCCTCCAGAAGTGGAGACTTGTAGCAACATAGATGATAGAGATAAGCATCATAGACCAAAAATCAGAATCACAAGGAAGAAGAGCGACGATAAATCATGGTTTTGGCCAAAAACGCGGGAGAATGGTCAAAGTTTGGAATTCACAGAGTCCCTTAAAATGGGAAAATAATGAAAGGACATGATCAAGGTGAAGCCTGATCGATGACCCAAAACAGTTTCGCTGAGCAAACATGCTCGATAGAAGGAACTTTCCAAAATCATGAAACAGGTTAAAGGGTGGAAGCATATAACGGTGGAAATGAAAGTAGAAGCAGATCTAGGGTCCCAGCTAATTTCGTAAGCCAGAATTGTGCAGATAAAGTCACGATTCCAAATCACAAAAAATGGTACCGACTGCAAATATCAACGATCAGGACAAAGAAGGGAATATATATATGGTCGAGGTTCTTTTTGCTATCTAAACTAGAGCGGACAACGTCAGGGTCCTGATCCACAAAGATGTGGTAGGACCCACTCAGATTGACGGTTACATGGGAAGGTCGATCTCAATCAAAGGGCAGGAACATGCCTCAGTCTAAAGCTGCTCATTGTATCAAGAGAGGAGAAATTGGTAGCAGAAGTAAAGAAAAATGGAGGGTGGATGTGAAAGGTTCCCCCAAATCGGACGGCTAAGGAGGCCTTAGGGCCATAAGTTTCACATCCAGTGCGAAGATGACAGTGGAAGGGACATTCATATGCGTAATCTACCTCCCAGTAGATTGGTTGATTCCTCGATGCCATTTGTAGCGCATGTATAGCTGAAATCATCCTTTTAGCAGAGTTGTATTGCATGAAGACAAGTGGCTTCTGTGTGAGTTGGCTCACAGAAGTAAGGAAAATAACCAATGAATCCACTACTCACATGGGGCAAGGACAACATAAAGGGGGAGACCATTCCATTTCCTACATCACAAGAGCAAGGAAGCGTCCAATTCATATGCTTTGCAGCATGGATCAACTATACAAGGTGGCATCCAAAATTACTTCTCATAGCAAAGGGTAACATGCCGTAGTCGATGAGGCAACATGACTAGATTCCTGATAGGTAAAGAATCACCATGCCCTCACTCTCACACATGCTGATACCAAAGACACTTGATAGCAGACTGTGTAGGAATGTTGACCAGTGATTGCAAAATTCAGTATTGAATCCTTAAATATATTTCCTTTGGAACATCGGGGATGAGCTAACATATTTTAGAGCCCAAGTTTCCTTTTCATCATGAGTCCATAGAAGTTTGAAGGAGGTGGTGGATGAGGTTGAGAAGGGGAAAGATGCAAACTGCCCTGCTAGTGTGTGCCTATGCTGAAAGTCACATTTGAACATAGTGGAAACACACACTTTGGACAGGAAAAGGGAATTATGTTGACTCACCAGGCCGGCTAAAGGGTCCAAAACCCAGTAAAGGGTGACTCACCTGACAGCAAATGGAAAAGCGTCATACTTAGAATCCACAATAGTAGCCAAGCACATCAGGCTGTCACCTAGGTTGAGCGCACCCACTTGCTCCATAATGTTTGTTCATATTTGCAAATCATGGCAATAGTTCCACTCTCTAAACTACTAATGTTTGATTGTGACTGGAAATAGTTTTTAGGTTTGTTTCAGAGAATAGTCTCAGCTCTAAAATAGTATAAATAAACTCCCAATGGAGAGAGATAGGATTTGGTTGGTTGGTTGGGAAAATTTCAAGGGCTAAGGCTCTCCATTGTAAATAGTATTTGATTTCCATGTTATTAATAAATTTGCAAAGGAAGGATTGTCTTTCAAGGCAGAGATTCCTATTTCGTTTCTTATTTCAATATGTATTCTCTTTACATGAAATGTTCATCCTGTTTTCATTCCAGTTTGTTAATTTATTTCATGTCTAAAATAGGTGTATAATAGTTTGGAATTCATACATGCTATGCTACGCCTGTTGTTCCAGAAATTCATTAAGTTTTCTTCTAAAGTTACGTAGCATTCATCTTGTTGGTGCTCTGCATGATGGACTATTCCCTCTCATCTACTAATCACCCGCTAAATATCTATTGATTGCAAGATCAATAGCTATCTTGCCTCTGTTTGTAAATTCATGCCATTCTTTACCTCCTGCAAATGTTCCTTACCTGGACCTTCGACTCCATTGCCAACAGTCCCTTACTCTGATAGTCCCACCTGCATCTTACCTTAATGCACTTCATTCCATTCAGGAGTCTAGCCTCCTGACCACTCTTGATCAAATATCCTACGTGAAGTAAACCTGAAAAACAAGAAAGAGATCCCTCTTTGACTACACAGGGTTAGAGGCGTAGTCTAAAGCGGTTCTGTTGTTTCCTGGGAGAGAGCCCTTTTTTTTTCCCAACCTATGGGAATGATCCTGGTGCTAATAGTAGGGATAACATTCACAGGTGCCGTTAGCCCTTATGGATCATGATAAGTTAGTTGGTCAACCGCCATGATTTTCCCTTCATGGGGGAACATCATGAGACAAAAAATAGTTGATGCTATGACTCTCATGGTGTACATATAACTTCTTCCAAGGAGAAGGTTATAGTCAAACTGATCATTAACAACCTCTATGTCAATCAATACTGTTTTCCTGGCCAATGTGATGGGAACATGATGGAGGATTCCTTGGGCTTTAGTGGGATGGACATCATAAGCCCACAGAGTAGTAGATGATGGTTGCAGAATTGGGGATCCAATCTTCTTCTAGACTAGGGTGGACATAATGCACGTGGATGCCCCCTCATCCACTATGCATCGGCGCACGACCAAATTTCAGATAGACACCAGGATTTGGAAGGAAATGATTGATGGCATCTATGGTTCTCCATTCTCTGTGTTGAATGTGATCAACTTGGAGTCAGAGGGGTCTACAACACCAAGGGTATTGTAAGGATTTCCGCTACATTGGGAAAGTTTTGAGTACCTCAAGAGTGGACATGGCGGTAGGTGTTTGGGCCAAATCATCCTTGATGATGTAGCTTATAGCAACTCTAGCTGTGGCGTTGTTGGAAACCCATCGTATGGGGGGAGTGGAGGGAAAGGGGGTAGCTGAAGAGGTGCATTGGTTGTTTTAGATGTAGATGTTGTTGATGTATCAGCAGGTTCGGTGTTGGTTCCGTACTAATTTTGTCTGGTCTGTAAATTGACATCTTCAGTTGTCATGGCTAGCAGGTGGTGAACACCTATTTTTGCTGTTGGAGGTGTCCTCAGGGCATTGGGGTTGTGCTAGGGAGAGGATGTAGTTGCTACTAGTCCATGGATAGGTAATGGGTTTTGGAGGACCATGGGTGGGGCCCCTGGTGGTGCTGGGTTGGGTTGAGCTTGGGCTGTTGTATTGATAGCATGTTGAACCTCCTTGTGAATGGCTTGCTTGGCGTGACCCATGAAGGGGCATTCGTGTGTGTATTTCCTGTAGACCTTACATAGTGTCCATGGTTGGTTTGTACAAAATGGAGCGTTGCATATTGGTGCATTTGGTCGTTGAGGATTTTGGGCTCGTCGGTTCGCCACGACATTGTTGGGAGGATTTGGTTGTTGACCGCCTCCCTGTGGTTGATTGTTGCCTTGGTTCCAGGGTTGGTTTTTCCTGGCTTTCCCTTGTTGGTTGTTGGGGGATGGCTGGTTGGGATGGTTTTGCTGTGAAAACACCTATCCCAATGGAGCACGTGGAGCTGGGGCAGGGGCTTGAGTGGCTTATATAGGTGGTGCATAATAGACTTAGGGGGGAGGTGCCACAAATGTGTGCATTTGTTCCGCATATTTTTGTGTCAGCCAAGCTAATTCCTGGGCCTACTGTGGTGGTGCAGGTTGTGCATAAGAAGTTGTGGCTCTAGACTGGGATATCATTCTTGCATAGTCTAGAGTTTGGTTTTGGTAGGCAACACAAGAGGTGTTGCTTGGTTATGGTGGTATTGCAGGTGGTGCTGGATGGTGCTATGGTTGGTGGGAGATAGAACCTATGATGCCATCTGCAGCATGGGATTCCCCTGGTGCATCTCGGTAGGAGGTTCCTGCACGGGGAGCATCTAGAATGACAGTGTAAAGGTATCTAAACTATGCATAGATTAGATCAAACTACTGGGATTTCAAGATGGCCTCCTCTTTGAATTGGGGACGTTCGGATGCAACATCCTTTGCTATAGGTGGTAGCAAAGTTTTTAGGAACCAATCCAAGAAGATATTGTCATCAAGTTGAATCTTGCACAAACTACGACATCACCGCCACTCATGGATGTGGTCGGCTATGTGGGTCATAGTATTCTGGCGGAAAGATAACAATATCTCCACCCCTTTGTCGTATCTAATGGGGAGTTGGAAATATTGTAGGAACATGAAAGCCAAGGAGTTAAAATTTGGGTATTTGGCTTGTGGTAGCTCAATATACCACTTGGCTGTAGCACCTGTGAGAGTGCGTTGGAATAGTCTGAACCTAATTGAATCATCTACAATGTGATTTGATGAGCACCATGGGTGAAACATTATGATGTGGTTTTGGGGGCACTCCCTTTCCTTTCCTTCAAACTTGGGAATGTCTGAGGGAAGTTTGGTTGGCATGGGAGGCCAAATTTTTTGATGGTGGATAGGGTCATTTGTTAACCAAGCCAAGTCAGGAAAGTTGAGATGTGCCATGAAAGGAAGGTTTGACCCAAGATTGATGTGAGATGGGGAAACAATGGTGGTGGGGTTTGCAGGGACATGATGCACCTGCATAACTAGGGATACTTGTGGCACCATTGTGGATGGGCCGGTTAACCCAAAAAATTTCTCACTTAGCTCTACATGGCCTACACCACCCAAGGACACCCATGCATGACCCTCATTTCACCCCGTTGGACCCCCACGCCCTCAAAAAGGCTTAAGAATGAGAAAAAAGGATTTAAAAACCCTAAAAAGAGCCTAAATAGCTCTCCTAAGGGATAAAGCCTCCAAAAAGGGGCTAAAACCCCTAAAAGGAGCTAAAAACCCCCAAAGGATCTAAAGATAGGGCATAAGGGGCTAAAAGCCCAAAAAAGGGGCTAAAGCCCCAACCAGGGGCTTAAAACCCTAAAAAACCCCCAAAAATATATAAATAGAGGGGTGCGGGTCACTCTCAAGATATTTCTCCCTTGCATACTATTATGCTGCCTGAGTGGATGCTTTGAGACCCTTTGTCTCTCAGTCCACCCACACTCCCTCTCATCCATCCTCCCATTGATCCATAGCTCTCCCATTGCCAAGAGAGAGAGGTGCTTCTCCCAACTAGGGTGTGGTGGCCCATTCCACTAAATGAAGGTATAATGTTCATTTCATTTTGCTTATTTAGTTTTATCTGACCCATCTTTGCTTGCAGGTTTCCATTGTTTGTTTGCAGGTTTTCTAACATGTTCGTGCAGGGTATTGGAGCTAAACCCTAACCTTGTTTGCAGAGGGGTTCTTTCTTTACTGTTCTTCATTTTTGTTCTATTTCATTTCTGCTTTTATTTTTTGCATCTACCACCAGGAACCTATCCTTCCATCCTATAGATGGAAGGTAGCCATTCCTGCCATGTAGCAAGGGATAAATCCCTGCTACATAATTGGTGACCATACCAGGTTGATCCCATAGGATCCCTGGGTCTATTTTTTCAAAATTTCAACTTTTAGTTCAGTTTTTGCCATAGTTTAGTTTTTTGTTAAAATATAGCTTAGATTCTTGTTTATTTAAATTTTTAGTTACTGTCAATCCTCCACAAGGAAAATTTGAGTCCATTTGGCCACAGTATAGGTTTTCTATCGGTCGGATCTGACTCGGGGTCAAAAAAATTTCTGTTTCTGGAGTAGGTCACTCTTATCGGGCCCAGAAAGGGGACCAAGTCTCTCATTTTGGCCTCACATATGTGACAAGGTCACCTATTTATTCCTGAAAGGTGCGACCCCCTTCCAAAAGTCAACCCGCTTCTGTTTGCAAAATCTGAGCGACCCCCTCGCCTATTTCTGGAAAACTTTGGCGACCCCCTCGCCACATTTGACCCAAAAAGTGCGATCTGTCACTCAAAATTTGATTTTTTAATAGTTAAGGACTGTCGATGCGGCTCAGCCACCTCTGTCCATCCAAACTATGTTTATTACTGTTCCTATTTCTGTTTATGTCCATTTCATTTATAAAACAAAGCTTAATTAAATCAAAGTGTAAATCAATACTTAATGGGTTAATGAACATAGTCTAATTAAAACATACTTAAAATCAACATCTTTCCTAACCCTTTCTCCTCTACCCAGTCATCACCCTTTAGGGTATTCTGGGATAATATGAAGAGCGAAGCTTGTATAGTAATAGGCACTTCACCCAATATTTTTCGAAGCCATTAAAAATGGGTGACCTGTAAGGTAGAGGGGGTAGAGAAGGAGGGATTCTCACGGCACTCAGCGTCCTCCCTGTTGACCAACCTTGCATCCGGAGTGTGACCTGTGGATCTACAAATGGGCTTAGTCCCATTGTGTTGAGAGCCCATCACCTTCTCCTAGTAGAAGAGAAATACAAGTGTAAGGTAGTCACCTAGTCAGGCTATCATGATTCAGGATTACAAATGGTACATGTCTAAAAGATTTCTGATTACTATTTACTGCTTTCATTCACATAATTATGAACTCTATAGAATATTCATAAACCATTTGAGCAACCACTAGGTATAATAGGAAAACATAAGGCATACACACCATACCATATAAATCAACCTAGCTCAGTTCATGATGTTGAGTGAGCCAGTAAAATTTACAATTTACACTAAGTTAAAAATCTGCAGTCTTTGAGGACATAAGTCCCTGACTGCCTTAACCATGAGAAGTACTTGGGCTCAGCCTAGAAACTCATTGTGAGGAGTACCACGAGAACCCCAAAGTAGTTGGCCGCTGAGAGGAATTGACAAGTGAAACAGGCAACGAACCCTACCAATTGAGTAGCACTCCCATGAGGAAAAATCCAAGCGTCATCTTCTGGCAATCTTGGTGGCCGAGCGACCACCTGTAGCCAATAGGAAGCCATTGAAACCAGGGTCCAAAAATCATTACCACCAGTTTGACATACAAATATGACACGATTGATCCCTCACACTCCTCCTCATGCCTAAGAGGCAAACCACCACAGTTCAGGTCATTAAACTGACATTGTTGAGACCATTCTCGATGACCTCCCACACCATTTGAAGGCCACACAGCCTCTGATTCAGATTCATACCCATATCAGTCTAAACCAGAGCTTCACACTGCACCATTCAGCCCCATGGCTGGTGCAAACCCGGATCCATTTTCCGGCATAGAAATTGTTGGTGGACCCATGTCACACCACAAACTATCACCAACAACCCTGTAGGTGGCCCCATCATGGTTATGCAAAACCATCATAAGTCAACTGCCACCACCCATATTGACTAGTCAAGCTGTCCCACCTGTAACACATGGGGGCAGTGGCCCTTCCACCTACATTGCCCCTCCTGTCATACATGGGGGTGGTGGCCCTTCCACCCACACTATCCCTCCCACCACACTTGGGGGCAATGGCCCATCCACAATGTGTCACAAGTACCCCCATCTATGCAGATGCATTATGCACCTACAAACCCCACCACCGTGGCTGCCCCATCTCACATCAACCTGGGGTCAAACCTTCCTTTCATGGCATGTCTCAACTTATCGGATTTGGCTCAGTTAACAAATGACCCTATCCACCATCAAAAAATTTGGCCTCCCATGCCAACCAAACTCCCCTCAAACAATCCCAATTTTGAAGGGAAGGCAGGGGAGTGCCCCCAAAACCACATCCTGACGTTTCATCTATGGTGCTCATCAAATAGCATCATAGATGATTCAATCAGGCTAAGACTATTCCAATGCACCCTCATAGGTTCTACAACCAAATGGTACATTGAGCTACCACAAGCCAAGTACCCAGATTTCAACTTCCTGGCTTTCATGTTCCTGCAATATTTCCAACTCCCTATTAGATATGACGAACGGGTGGAGATCTTGTTATCTTTCCTCCAAAATAATCCGACCCACATAACTGACCACATTCATGAGTGGTGGTGACGCCGTACTTTGTGTAAGATCCAACTTGATGACAGGATCTTCTTGGATTGGTTCCTTAAAACCTTGCTCCCACCTATAGCAAAGGATGTCGCATCTGAACGTCCCCAATCTGAAGAGGAGGCCATACTGAAAGCCCAACACTTTGATCTGGTCTATGCATAGTATGGATACCTTTACACCATCATTCCATATGCCCCCCACGTAGGAACCTCCTACTGGGATGCATTGGGGGCATCCCATGCTACAGATGGCATCATAGGCTCGGTCTCTCACCAACCACATCACCATCCAACAACACCTGTAGTACCACCACAACCAAGCAACACTGCTAGTGTTTCCTACCAAAACCAAACTCTAGAATATGCAAGAATGATGTCCTAGTTCAGAGCCACAACTTCTTACGCACAACTTGCACCACCGCAGCAGGATCAGGCCTTGTCTTGGAAAACATAGCAATACGTGGGGAAAATTCCCACATTTGTGGCACCACCACCCACCCAAATATACTATGCACCACCAGTGAAAGAGGTTCAAGCCCTCACCCCTACTCCACCTACTCGATTGGGACAGGTGTTTTCACAACAAAACCATCCCAACCAGCCAGCCCCCAATAACCAACAAGGGAAAGCTAGGAATAACCGACCCTAGAACCAAGGAAACAATCAACCACAGGGAGGTGGTCAACAACTAAACCCTCTCAATAATGTCGTGGCAAACCGACTAGCCAAAAATCCTCCACAACCAAATGCACCAAAACCCAACACCCCATTGCATATAAACCAACCATGCACACTCTATGAGGTCTATGGGCACTACACATTCGAGTGTCCCTTCATGGGTCATGCTAAGCAGGCCATTAGGAACGAGTTTCAACATGCCACCAACACAACGGACCAAGCCCAACCCAACCCGACACCATAAGGACCTCCTCCTATGGTGCTCCAAAACCCATTACCAGTCCAAGGATTGGTGGCAACCAAACCCCCTCCCCAACCCAACCCCAATGCTCCGGGGGCACCTCCCATGGTAGAAACAGGTGTCCACCACCTGCTAGCTATGACAACTGAAGAGATCAATCTACAAACCAGAAGAAATCAGTACGAAACTAGCATCGAACCCGCTGACACATCAGCAGCATCTACGTCTAAAATAGTTAATGCACCTCTTCAGTTACCCCCATTTCCATGCCCCCCCATACACCAGGTTGCCAATAATGCCACAACTAGAGCTTCTGTCAGCTACAGCATTGCGGATGATTTGGCCCAAGCACCTACTGCCATGTTTTCTCTTGAGTTACTCAAAACTTTCCCAACGTAGTGGAAATCCCTACTAGCCACCCTTGGGGCCATTAACCCTCTAACTACAAGTTGATCACATTCGACATGGAGAATGGAGAACTGTCAATTCCATAAACCATTGCCTCTCAAATCCTGCTATCTATTTTAAATTTGGTCATGCACCGGTGCATAGTGGATGAGGGGGCATCCACATGCATTATGTCTACCCTAGTCTGGCAGAAACTTGGATCCCCAATTCTACAACCATCCTCCACAACTGTGTAGGTTTATGATGGCCATCCCATTAAATCCCAAGGAATCCTCCCCCATGTCCCCATCACATTAGCTGGGAAGATAATTTTGATTGACATAGAGGTTGTCAAATCTCAATTGGACTATAACCTTCTCCTTGGAAGAAGTTATATGTATGCCATGAGAGCTGTCGCATCAACTTTCTTTCATCTCAAGATGTTCCCCCATGAAGTGAAAATCATGACGTTTGACCAACTGACTTATCACGATCCACAAGGACTAACAACACCCACCAACGTTATCCCTATGATCAACACCATTGATCCGTAAGGGATGACCACACATGCCAATGTTATCCCTACAGTCAACACCATGGTTGATGACATAGCAGCCTCCCCATTGTTGAATGTGGGCCCTCGGTTGTTTTCCAATACCACCATGATGGTTTCTTTCCCCTTAGTGTCACCACCACCAACACCAACGAGACTGCGGACTTGTGCATGCTCTCATCCAGCACCACTGCACCCAAACAACAACCGTAGTCATAGCCCCAACCACAACCACAACAGCGTCTGCAACTGCAGCATCAACAGTAGCCACAACATCATCCACAACCACTGCATTACATGCAGCCACAACCACAACCTAATCCCCACATACAACCATCAAGGAGTTATCTAGGCTCCTCTCCAGTCCATATAATTCCCTTCCTCTTTCCCTTGCCTGGTGTCACGAGCAAGCCAGTAATGGCCACCCTAAACCTACCCAACTTTACATTGGGAATTCCCATGTGGTATCTTAATCCACCAGCTCAACCACCAATGCCCTAGGTAGTATTAACCCCAGTGCAACCCATTTCCATTGAGTCTCATCCTCCACCCGGCCCGCAAAACCAAACCATCGCACCCGCACCCACACCGCTCCACCCAGAAAGGGCCAGGGGAAAGAATGCAAAAGGTACCGCTAAACCTTGATAGATCCCGCCTTACACCATCTACAAAGAACATGTCCATCCAACTCAGAATTTCCCAAAGATTCCTATAATTCATGCGCATTTGGATGCCATGGATACAACCAAAAACCTCCCTGTGGTTGAGCTTCCAAGAGAGCCAATAGTGAGAAACAATTCATTGGGAACAAACCATGCTTGCACCCTTTGTGGACTATATGGACACTATTCTCACCAATGTCAAGACTTGATCAAGTTCTAAATGTATTTAACCAATCTCCGTCAACATTCCCTCGAATCTGATATCACCCTGATCGAAGAAGTTCAACCCCCACCTCCTTCTTCGGACACCATGTCCATCTACATGATGTCCAGTTAAACTGACCCTATTGTCTCCACCACCAATGATGGTCCATCAGACTTGTCTCTTCGTTGCTTCCAAAAGTATGAGGAGATACTTGAAGCCTTAACCGCCCCAAAATACCCATGGGATGACATGCACCATCGCTCATTCTTCCTCCCCAAAAATCTTGTGTCATAGTCAGACCAGTTTTCCATGGAAGCCAAAGATTTCATTCATGGGAAAGTTGACTGGTTTAAAAACCCCATTCCAACACCAGACGCCTTTGAAGAATGGAACATGGCCAACATCTCACCAACCATCAAAATAAACATCTCAACTAATCCCAAGGTTGTTGAATAAATCATGCTGGGGGCATCCTGCTCCCTAGAAGAAGACGCGGCCTACAAAGATCTCTTCAAAGAATTTTGTGACACCTTTTCCTGGTCTTACACTGAAATGCCTGGGTTGGATCCATCCATCATGGAACACCACATTAACACATGGCCTGATGTGGCCCCCATACGCCAAAAGCAGCGGCCTATCCATCCTTCTAAATCAGCTGTGGTCAAAGCCGAGATAGAGAAGCTATGCACAGTCGACTTCATTTACCCCATTGCATACACCACTTGGGTTTCTAATCCTATTCCCATGAATAAAAAATAGGGTACCATCCGAGTTTGCACAGACTTTTGTGATCTCAATGGGGCATGTCCCAAAGAAAACTTCCCAACACTCTTCATCTATCAAATTATCGATGCATGTGTCGAACATGAGGTCTTTTCCTTCATGGATGGATTTTCCAGATATAACCAAATCCAGATTTGGAAAGAAGACCATTATAAGACTGCATTCACTACCCCGTGGGGCACATTCACATATCAAGTCATGCCCTTTGGCCTGAAAAATGCTGGAGCCACCTTCCAGCGCGCCATGACATATTGTTTCCATGACCTAATTCACATCATCTTGGTCTACTTGGATGACCTTACCACTCAATCACCAAAACAAACACAACATATAGACAACTTGCGGTGTCAAAACCCCAAATTTTCACACAAATTTAGAATTTTGAGATAACATAAAATGCTGAATAAATGGCTTACTAACAGTTAAAAGCTAGCAGAAAATGAAACAGACCAACGATTAGTATTACACATTTTTAAATTGTGTTAACTAAAACAGTTTCCTTTTCGTAACATGAAAATATTTATTTGCATACTGTTTTCTTTCGGTTACTAATATTATAAGCTTGATTAGTGTATAAACACTGCATCGTTTCATACAGAATACTGTTTTCCTTGACTTTCTATTCTAAGTCAATCAATGTTGTTCCAATGATAATGGACTTGATGTAAGGTTATTCCATTGTAATTTTTTTTTATTACTATAATGCCTTTCTTACATTAATTTAATATCTATAACAGCTATCATGGACAAATATTTCTATAATGATCAACATTCTATCCTATGCTAAGTACAAGTTGTCTTGTATACTCACAAAATTATCTTACTAAAATAAATAATCATGGTAAATTACTAGCAATTGACAAGTTGAGAGCAACTAGAGTTTATGAAAGTCTAAACCAACATTGAAATTTGTAAAAGAATTCATGAGTATATTCTTTTACTATGCTATCCAACTTTATTAATTATCACTATTCGAATTGTTGGTTTAAAAAGGGTTATAAACATGCATATTCAACAATGTTTATAAACATATAAATCTACTTATAGTTTGAAAGGTTCTAAGCATGATTGTTTTTAAGGTTAACCAATGATTAAGTGATTACCACTTACACTAGGTCAACGTTATCATAATATTGTTTTACCCAACACCTAAAATCGGACTAACAAACATTATGATAAACTTATATGTGAATTTCAACATGATAACATATACACATACTTCGTAGATCATGCATAGTTTTGATTAAAAATCATTGTGTAAATAATTTAGATGATTGGAAACGCAGGTGACTTTGGGTATCGAACCATGCATGGTTTGATTTATTGGAGGCCACGTGGTCTTCTCCTATCCATGAATTGGAGATATAAAACCAATGCAACCCTAACCCTTTGTCATTTTCCCTCTACAGTTCTCACTGGCCTTCAGGCTGCTTTGCAAGATTTACATGGCGGCCGTGAGTTCCTTCCTATTCCAGCTTGCTCTGAGTGTTGGGTTAGTGTTGTTGTAGACATCGATGCTCGGTCTTGTTTCCAAATTCCTTAACTATGGGTTTTTATTCTATGAGAGTTTATTGGTTTTGCTTTGCACTTGCTTGCGGCCTGTCTGGAGCTCCATCTTGTTTCCCCGTGGCCTGTCATTGCAGTGAGAAGTTAATCTTTTCTTACTATTGGTTATGCTTCGCCATCATTGTAGGGTTCAGAGATTTGAATGCATATAATGCTATGAGTGACAGTCCCATCACTAGACTATTAATTCTCTTGATTAAGGTAAATAATTTGTTTTTATTTTCATCAAAGAAGATTTACAGCATAGTTGTTTTTATAGTAGGGTTTATAATAATGAAAGGGTTATGTAACTGACACTCAGTGTCGCTTCTTCTTGCAGGAAAACATTACTAAGATTGCAATCTAGAATGAATACAATGTTGGCTGTCTTTCGAGGGCTTACGGCTCCAATCCGGTAAGCCCTGGGTTCGTCGATTGGGTTTTACCTTGCTTGTAACCGGGTTGTCGATGGTGTAACCCTGATCTTGGAAGTTGGTCCAGCTTTTCCATTAGCTAAATAGTTTCTTTTTGAAAGATGTTGTTGGTTTTATTATGTCTTCAACCCTCGTTAACCGATGGGTAGTTCTGGCCGTGAGCTGGGTGTTGTATTTGGTTTAAAATTTCAGCCTTATGGCTTGTTAATGCAATACACTGGTTTTTAAAAAGGCTTCTTTCGAGCTTAGACTTGTTTTGCAGTAACACTATTTTGTGACTCTGTGTAACATAGGGTTTTTACCCTATTCGACTGTGAATAAAGAATTTACTTTTTAATATATTTTGTATATATAATATGGTTATTTATTTTAGGACTGTAACTCAGTCATAGTGTATTTGTAATATTTACTTATTGCTCGGGAAATACGAGCTAGGGATTTCCTATATGAAACCCTTGTTTAAATAAATCTTTCAATTTATTTTTAATAGGTTTTGTTACTTGTTAAATTTGTTTTACTTAGTGTTACAGGTGTGTTGTGAAAATTTCCAGTTGTAATAATACATTTGTCTTTTTATTTGTCCTTAATGGACTGTAACAGTTTATATTAGTTTAATTGTTTATTAATAAAATAATCCAAGTAATTGGATTATAGCTTAAATGTTTGTCATTTGTAAAAATAATATTGGATTAGGGTTTCGACCCTGTAGTTTACCTTTATAGGTATATCATGTTTGTTAAATTTAAAACAGTTCTTTTCATAAATAGATATTTATTCTTATGTTAGTTATTTTCATATTCTTATTGTTTTTATTTAATAAATGATAGATAGAGTTTACTTAGAGTTCTTTGAAAAGATATACATAGACTCTGTAACCTACTTTGTTCTTTATAATTTAAATACTTTAATAACACCCTACTTGGTTTATAGTATTTATTAGACGTAGTTTAGTTGATATTATTAGTAAATAAAACTAAGTATTTGTAGTTTATTTCTTTATTGAACTGAAAGTAACAAAGTAGCTTGACTGTGATATTTCTACTGCATTTACAAATAATTACTATATAAACACAAAGGAATATATATATAACATAACACAGTTTAACCTCCAACATATTTTAACTTGAAATAAAATAAAATAAAGAATAATCTACTGTATGTAAATACAACATCTTATCTACTAGGTATTTTCTTAACATAATAATCCTTCTACGTGTGCTAGATTACTGCTATTTCTTTTCTAGTATATTTACATAAATAAGTTGGTAAAACAATAAACATAGATAACTATATTATTGTTCTTTTTAATAATAACCTACATACTGAAATAAATTACTCTGTTATTATGAAATGCAGAACCACATCTATTCAATTCAGTCTCTTATCATTTTCTTCATCTACTTTAAATACTCTGTCTATGCTAGAGTATGGCTTGGTCCTTCTAGGTGTGGAAAAACACAGATTAAAATTTCTTTCCATCTTAATACATTAATAATTCAGATTCATTTCTTCAATAGTCTAAAATATTACTAACTCTAACATTTTACAACTAAATATTTAACATTTATTTAATAGTCAGATTCAGATTTAACTATCTAACACAATAAAAAAATAATGTAGAACATGGTTAGGATAGACAAAAATAGTCTTAGGAGGTTGTTCCTCCCTACCAAACCTTGGAGAGCGCTCAAACAATGCTTCCTCAAGACCCTCAGGCCTGTTCCTGGTCTTCTTAGCTGAGAACTGGTGGAGCATGCAAACAAAAGACTAGTCCAATGACTCAGTAAAACACCCAGCACTCAGTAGTAAGATATTTCAGCCTAAAAGATGCACTTGATCACTCAGCAGTTATCCCCTCAAACTCTTCCACAATTCCCTTCCATTGAATTTCTCTGAAGTACATTCACCTGAATGATCACTTCCCTAGAATGAGCAGCCTCAGCTCTCCTCAATGGGCATTTTTACAAATATTGCCTAGGTATTTTTGGGTCAGTTGTCATTAATTGAGCCACCTACTTTGATTCCACTTTCTTGGGGAATCATGACCCCAAATATAGGGAGGCTGCCACCTGCAATAGTTGGAAGTGGTTTGAGGATGCTGCCACATGTCTGTTTGCTCTCCACCCAGTCTCCTCCACCAATTTGATCAGTAAACACTCTTTTAATAGCTTTCCTAAGCTGTTGTCTCCACCTTTATTTATTTATAATTAAAATATTCAGAATTACATTAAATATACTTGACTCTGCTGAGTCATCAATTACAACTTAGCATAAAATTTAACATATTGTCCTCAAATAAAATCAAATAACATAATATTGTTTTTGCAAAAATTGGGGCATGTGACATGCGACAAATCTTTTTAAGTTTCCGCGAGTACAAAATTCACCTGAATCCCCTCATGTGCATTTTCTATGTCCCAGTAGGCCGTCTACTTAGATTCATCGTATCCCACAAAGGGATAACGGTAGATCCCCTCAAATTTTAGGTTATCCTTGATCTTCCTCCCCCAAAAACTCGGCACCAGCTACGAAGCCTCCAAGGCAAGGCCAACTTCCTTCGTCGCTTTGTACCAGAGTATGCAACAAAATCTTACATATTCATTTTCCTTCTCTACACAAAAATCCCCTTTGTTTGGGATTAGCAAGCACAAGAATCATTTGATGCACTCAAGGAAGCCCTGGATTCTGCACCATTACTCTTAGCACCAAAATTCACTCGAGACTTCATTCTCTATGTGTCAGCCTCAGACAATGCCATTGATGGATTCTTGGTCTAAGGAGACGATGTGCACCATGAGAACGTGATTTACTACATCAGTCAGAAGCTAACAAGACCCCCACTATGGTATTCACCCGAGGATAAATTGGCCCTTGTCGTCATCTTCTCGGCTCAGAAGTTGCGCCACTGCATCATCACAAACCACACTCATGTAGTGGCTAATTCAAACCCAATGTGGTACCTCTTAAGCCATCGCCTTCTACAAGGTCGAGAAGCTAACTAGGTAGTCATCCTCCAAGAATTCAACTTAGAGTTCATTTCCCCAAAAAGCACAAAGGCACTCGCGCTGGCCGCATTCATGACCGATATACCCCCATTAACGACATCATCACCCCCCAAGGATGATCTCCCTGATGATTTCCTATTCGTCACCCAGAACCGGTTCGAGACACCTCTCACACCTCCTGGCTCAAATTTCCATCTCCTGATGAGACCATCATCTCATGTTTAACAAACAAATTTTGGGACCACTCCTCAGAAGTTACATTGATTTATGAGCCACACCATGGTGATACAAGTGTTTGTGTACCTGTACTTGCATCACACTTGCCTACCTCTACTCATGCAGATTATCAGGCCACTTCATGTAAGGAACATCATTTTTTATTTTTATCATATAGCCATATACTCCATCCACCACACCTTAGGCAGATCACCATACCATCATCCAGAAAATAGATCATTTCCTTTGCATGTATTTGGCATATAATTGCCTTAGGACTTGCACTCACATCACAGGTAGTCAAGTCCGTCCACCACAATTCACACACGACTCTCCTGACCTCTGTTTGAGAGCCACCTCGGTTTCCGTGCCTCTTTCGCGATCTATCCCATGCACGTATTGGTATGTTTAAGAGCCACTTGCTCAATCCATACTGCATGGATGACCTTTGGGCCATTTTCCACCGTCCCAACATGGGGCACCGCTTGTGCCACCGCAAATCGGTTGACGATACTAGAGTTTCTTTTAAGCTCTCCTCTTACTCCTAAAAGAATACAAATATTGCTGAGCACAACTGCTTCCTTTCCCACTCGTTAAAGTATAGGAAATGGAATATACATTGTCTCATTTATCTCCTTTTGTGGACTATGTAGACCATCAAATGAAAAGGACCACCTTGGCATATACAAGCCAAGCCCGTTCCCCTCTGCATACTTTTACGCTTTCTCAGGAAGAGGGGCCAAAATTTACGAAAAATATCACCATGGGTTGTCGTTAAACTCTTTTTCAGCCTTCTCATCAAGAAAATATTTTCAAGTAAACTTGGTTTCATTCATGCTCATAAAATTATCTAAATGACCGTCTAATCAATATAGGTTTAACCTTTTCCGGACTGACTGGACTACCAACGGTAAAGAAGTATCCCATCCCCTAAAAAGGATGGGAGAGATCTCTTGTGTATAATTTTATCATTTTTCTGGCACATGAGACTACCAACAAAAAGAGCCCCCACTGGAGTCTTCTTCGTGTTTTCAGACTCTCTAAAATTGAAAGCACCATCGAGCATTTACTTTCTCGATATCACCAAAAATCCACGAGAACGTACCACAACGGTGTCTCTAGACACCACCCCATAGATAACAGTTTGGAAACATTCCCACTTTGGGTCTCCTTTGTTCAGAGTACTCTGCAATATGTCTTCCTTGGATCCCATCAAATATCAAAAGTGTCTACCTCCCCCAAGTATTTCCCATCTGCAGTGACATTCTCAGTATTACAGCTATGATCCCATTACCATGAGTTAGTTTCATTCATTTCCTGGTCCGCCCTACCATCATACTTTGAACAAAGGAATTTAGAGTCTACTACACTCCCCCTGCCCCTATTCAACTCTTCCCCTCCCCCCCCATTCAGTGGGTCAGCCTACAGATTGTCTCACATCTTTTGGTTATCTCCCTCGCACTTTTGGTCAAGGAAACATAATTTCCTTGACTAGGGGTAGGTCTCCCTTTGTCGACAACAACACACATATTCCAGAGGGTATACCTAGAGGTCCCTATATCTTGGTTTCATTAACCTCATTGATGAGTTCCTTGGACCACTTGAGAGGAGTCCTTAGTGCCTCTTGGGATGGTTGTTTCTCACGTGCTCGACACCAACTACATGATCACACCATTAAGATTCGTAAAGGGTATTGGTCCGTGTAGTGTTTGGTCGAACACCCCAGATGTCACCTGACTCTAGCACATTTATGAGTCTATTCAAGGGACATAAATAGGTTATGTCCCTTATGATTTATGGGTTATGTTGGAGACAGTGTTCAGAAGCACCAATAGTGCTTCTATATAAATTTATGATTTATGCAACATACTTGTACCACAGACACTCTAACTCTCAATCAGTGGGTCCATACAACTATGTACCATTTCAGATCCAACAGGCTATCAGTCATGAAGATATAGCATTCCATGAGAATGCCATGGGTCCAATGTAGTAGTTCTTCATATCAGTATTGTATTCATCCTCTCATTGAGGCAAACACTATGTATCATCGGTTGTATAGGATCAGATCTTGTATTATAGAGCATAGATCACATTATTCTTTCGACATTGTTACGATCATGGGAGTGCCCGCCTCGTCCATATACATGCCACACATTATTTGTATCTCATCCATTGATGGGAACCATATTAATACAAAAACCAAAAGCCACCATGCCCCAGCCCAGGAAGCACCACCTCTCCGTAGAAAATCCTATGATGTTCGTCGACCATACAACGAGCTCCTTCCCTCACACATCAAGGGGCAATCTGTTAACCCAAAAAATCCCTCAGTCATCTCTACATGGCTTACACCACCCATGCACGACCCTCATTTCACCCCGTTGGACCCCCACACCCTCAAAAAGGCTTAAGAATGAGCAAAAGGGCTTCAAAACCCCTAAAAAGAGCCTAAATGGCTCTCCTAGGGGCTAAAGCCTCCAAATAGGGGCTAAAACCCCTCAAAGGAGCTACAAACCCCAAAAGGAGCTAAAGATAGGGTGGAAGGGGCTAAAATCCCAAAAAAGGGGCTAAATCCCCAACCAGGGGCTTAAAACCCTAAAAATCCCCAAAAATCTATAAATAGAGGGGTGGGGGTCACTCTCAAGACACTTCTCCCTTGCATACTGTTATGCTGCTCGAGTGGATTCCTTAAGATCCTTTGTCTCTCAAGCCACCCACACTCCCTCTCATCCATCCTCCCATTGAGCCATAGCTCCCCCATTGCCAAGAGAGAGAGGTGCTTCTCCCAGCTAGGGCATGGTGGCCCATTCCACCAAATGAAGGTATAATGTTCATTTCATTTTGTTTATTTAGTTTTATCTAACCCATATTTTCTTGTAGGTTTCCATTATTTGTTTGCAGGTTTTCTAACATGTTCTTGCAGGGTATTGGAGTTGAACCCTAACCTTGTTTGCAGACGAGTTCTTTCTTTATTGTTCTATTTCATTTCTGCTTTTATTTTCGGCATCTACCAGTAGGAAGCTATCCTTCCATCCCATAGATGGAAGGTAGCCATTCTTGCCCTATAGCAAGCGAGAAATCCCTGCTACATGGGCACTTCCCCCAAGTGTGGTAAACGAAACTATGTGAGTGGAAGGGACACTATCCCCATGTGTGACAGGAGTGGCAATGTAGGTGGAAGGGCCATTGCCCCCAGGCATGCCAAGTGGGACAGTGTGGGTGGAAGGGACACTGCCCCCATATGTTATAGGTGGGACAACTTGAATAGTCAATATGGGTGGTGGTAGCTGGCTTATGATGGTTTTCATGACTGTGCTGGGGCCACTAGAAAGGGTGTTGGTAGTGGTTTGGGATGTGGACATGGGTTCACTGCTAATCACAAGGTCAAAAAAATGGATCTGGGTTTGTACCAACCATGGGGCTAGATGGTACAGTATGCAAGTCTAGCTGAGATTGGTATAATTTTGAGTCTAAATCAGAGGTTGTGTGGCCTTTTTATGGTGTAGAGGGTTGTCAATAATGGTCTCTATGGTGTTGGTTCAAGGACCTAAACTTTGGTGGATCACCTCTCAGGAGTGAAGAAGAATGTGGGGGATCAATTGTGTCTAATTTGTATGTCAAGTGGTGAAATATGGTAATTAATTTTGGACCCTAGTTTTAATGGATTCCTATTGGCTTTAGGTGTTCACTTGGCCACCAAGACTGCCAGAAGACAACGCTTGGATCTTTCCTCATCGGAGTGCTAGTCAATCAGTGTGGGTCGTTTCCCATTTTGCTTGGCAATTCCTCTTAGCGTCCAACTACTTTGGGGTTCCTGTGGTACTCCTCACAATGATTTTCTAGGATGAGCCCAAGTACTTCCCATGGTTAAGGCAGTCAAGGAATTATGTCCTCAAAGACTGCAGATTGTTGAATTAGTGTAAATTATAAATTTTAAAGGCTAGCTCAGCATCATGAACTGAGTTTGGTTGTTTTTATGTGGTATGGTTTGTGTGTATGTCTTTTATATTTCTGTTACATTTAGTGGCTTATTGTATGGTTTATGAATAGTCCACATAGAGTGTATTGCAGAACCTATAATGTGAGTATATTTTTTAACATAGTAGTAAATTGTAAATGCATTCCATACTTGAATCTGAATCTGAACCTGACTAGGTGACTACCTTACACTTGTATTTCTCTTCAATCAAGAAAGAGTGTTAGGATCTCAACACAATGGGACTAAGCCCATCCGTAGATCCTCAGGTCACTCTTTGGATGCAAGGTCGGTCAACAGGGAGGACATGAACACCGTGAAACCCCCATCGGTCTCCACCCCCTCTACCTTCCAGGTCACCCATTTTTAGTGGTTTAGAAAAATGACGGGTGAAGTGCCTATTACTATACGAGCTTCACCCTTCCTCTTATCCCAGAATACCTTGAAGGGTGATGAATGGGTAGAGGAGAAAGGGCTAGGCAAGATGTTAATTTCAACTTAAGAATTGAAACCTATAGTAATTTTTTGATTTAAGTTTTAAACAGATTCATTAACCATTTAACCATTTGATTTACTGGTGCTGAAAGGAAATAGACATAGGTTTGATGAACAGAGGCAGTTGAGCCTCACTAATAGTCCCTAATCTTTAAAATTCTGAATTTTAGAGATAGATCGCTCTTTTCAGGGAAAATTTGGTGAGGGGGTCACCAAATTTTCCCAAAAATAGGCGAGGGGGTCGCTCAGAAACTGCAAACAAAAGCGATCTAGATTCTAGGATGAAGTCACACCTTTTGGGCCTGAATGAGTGACCTGGTTGCACCTTTTGGTCCTGAATGAGCGACCTGGTCACACCTTTCAGCCCGATAAGAGTGACCTGCTCTGAAAGATAATAATTTCTTGAACTTGAGCCAAATTCGGCTAACAATAACCTATACTATGGCCAAATGGGCTCGGTTTGGCCTTGAGAAGGCTCCACAATAACTAAAAATGCAATAAAATATAGATCTAATCTAGATTTGAAAGAAAACTAAACTAAGGCAAGTAAAACTAAAATGTAGAAATAAAACCCAAGGATCCTGTGGGATTGACCTGGTATGGTCGCCAAATATGTAGTAGGTATTTTGTCCTTTCTACAGGCAGGAAAGGCACCCTTCTGTCGATAGGATGGAAGGGTAGGGTTCCTATGAGAATGGAATAACACAAGGAAATAAACAAAAAATGAAATGGAACCCCTCTGCATACAAGGTTAGGGCCAAGCTCCAAAACCCTGCATACAAACTGTTAGAAAACAAAAGAACCTGCAAGCAATCAATGGAAACTTGCAATAAAATGTTAAGCAACAAACCTGCAAACAAATAAGGTCAGAAAAATACAATATAATCAAATCAAAAACATAAAATACAAGTATACCTTCTCTGGTTGGAATGGGCCACCATGCCCTAGCTTGGGAGAGCACCTCTCAATGGATGGGGAGCCATGGTTCAATAGAGGAATGGAGGAGAGGGAGGGTGAATGGCTTGAGAGGCAAAGGGTCTCAATGCGCTGACATGGGAAGTGTAATGATAAGGATATGAGAAGTGTTTTGAGAGTGACCCCCACCCCTCTATTTATACTTTTTCTCAATATTTTTAGGGTTTTAAGCCCCTGGTTGGAGCTTTAACCCCTTTTTTTGGCTTTTAGCCCCTTTCGCTCAATCTTTAGCTCTTTTGGGGGTTTTAAGCTCCTTTGAGGGGTTTTAGCCCCTTTTTGGAGGCTTTAGACCCTATGAGAGCTATTTTGGCACTTTTTAGGGTTTCTTAAGCCCTTTTTCATATTTTTAAGCCTTCTTGAGGGTGTGGGGGTAAAATGGGGTCAAATGAGGGTCATGCATGGATGTCCTTGGGTGGCTTAGGTCATGTAGAGCTTAGTGAGGGATTTTTTTGGGTTAACACCTGCTTTAACCTCAACACCCTCCTCCACCCTCTCATTGGCAGTCCCCGTGGACTACGAACCCCATCCCCCGCTACTCTAGGCCATATCAAATCTCTGTTAGCTGGGAAAAACACCCCTATGCCTGCCATTGCCAAAAAGACCGCCCCTTTTCCAGTGAAACAATCTTCTATAGGTGATGAAGATGAGGACGATTCTGATGGTAGTGAAGACTCCAGCTCTGCAGGTGAGGACACGTCGGATGCTACAGGTGATAGCTCTGAACAAACATCCTTTGGCTTCGGTTGCCCCATAGTCAAGGAACTGTACTACAAAGTATTGTTAGGTTCTTTGTTATGCTTCTTTTTGTACATGTCAGGAACATTCAAGGCTCTCCAAAGCTTGAACTCTATCTTTCAGTCATTCTATACTTTTACGCCTTACGGTATACAGTTAATATTTTTTTGACCTTTTTTCCCTCTAGCAGGGAGGGTCTCGTTCTACCTTATTGGAGCTGTTTTCCCTCCTAGAGGGAGGGTTCAGACTACTTTCCTACATGGTTCTAACTATTAGTCATGCTGGGAAATCCTGCATCTATGATTTGTACTATTTTTTGTATCATTATCCCCTTTTTTTAATAGAATAGACCTTTAATTTACAAAAAAATAAAAATGTTTTTGGCATTTAGTTAAAGGTTCTTAACTAAGAGACAGTGTATAGCTACATACACTTGCTAATGATCCTATTATGATGTCCTTGGAGGGATTTGGCTATCAATTGGAAATGTGAAATTATATAATAGCTAATATGTACAAGGGGAGAAAATATAATATTATTCTTTCCTATCATACACATCTATGCACTGCCATTGCTAGGGATGAAGAAGCAATTTAAAGAAAATTCAATCAATTAAGCACTTCTTAAGGTGAAGGAAAAATACAATGACTATGAATCTATGGCAGTTAATCTGAAATATGTCCGAGGTAAAGATATTAACACCCTATTTATTTTTACTTTAGGGTGCAATATTTCTTGAAGGTAAAATGGAGGATGGAGTTTGAATTATAGAATATTTTCATTTTATTAAATAGGTATTCCACTATAAAATATCTCCATGCTTCACCACATATGGATCTTACAAGTTTCATATACAATATACACCTAAGGATGAAGTACCTAGAATCCTATGACCTAAAGAGTCACATTCAATTGTTTATTGGACAATGCAAGAAATGAACAAAAGAAAAACATGAAAAGTATAAAATTGGAGGACCATTTCCAGAAGGGGATCTATTAATTTTAATGTATAATTATCACCCACAATAAATACACAATAGAAAAACTAAATATTTAATTATAGATCCCATACAAATCAATAAAAAACAACTTCTATTGCACAAGATAAAAAGGAGAAAAAGAAAGGAATTGACATCCACAATATCTTTTACAAACATATGTTCATTCTTTCAAATTCCCTTTTCCCAAAACAAACCTTGCCTTAACACCAAGAAAAAAAGATAAGTGCAAGGAAACCTAAAAAAAAAATCTCCCACAACCATAAATCCAATCCATGTTCAAATAAAATCTTAATCTAAATCGACACCAATCAAAATAGAAATCCTTGCCAAGGAAGCGACCATGGTTGCTTCAATATTCATAGAAGGGTGAGTGAGAGGCTATCATAGAGATGCCTCAATGATGAAGCATTGAAGCAGGTAAGAGGTTGCATCCCATGCCAACAATATGAAGTGGAGCATATTCATATTCTACACTATCTTCTATTTAAGGAGCAAATATGGGTAAAGAGCAATCGTGAAATTTTTGCTTTGATGTTTCTTTATAATCCCTTGGTGCATCATAGTTATGTTTCACAAATGATTATTAAAGAAACATTTATGTAAAACCCATATATTATTACTCATAGGAATGGAACTTTACCAATGCATGATCATTTCCATCCTACTATTATAAGAAGATATTGGCCATTCTACATGTTTTGGTCAAATTCAATACAAACATTGCAACATAATTAGCATAGATTGTTTCAAAAGTAGGATCATTCGTGATTTGATGGATAGGGATGACAAATAAAATATTTCTATATGATTCATCTATGATGGGTATGTGATACACATGCTTATTAAGTATGCTTGTAAAAATTGGTGGAAAGGTGCAAAAGTGTTCCATTATGCAGACTTTCACTTGAGGACAAGCAAATTTTGGGAGGGGAGGACGGTAATGTCCCCATTTCTTTTATGGAACCATGGGTAAATACTAAAACCCATCCATTTCCATGGGTTCAGGAGAAAATACAATAACTTACTTCGGAATAAATTTGACCATGGTTATTCTGAATTAATAAAGTTGGGTCCAATAGAAGTATTAAATTACGTGGTTGAATAAATAATTATTAATATTTTATTTATGAGTTTTAAAATGAATAGGAGGGCCATGAAATATCCTAAAGTATCCATTGGACCTTTCAATATGTTTCTAAAGATATAATTTGGAAGAAAAAGATTGAAAAGCATAAAGGTGACAGGGAAAAGAAAGAAAGAGGGAAAAGCAGAACTGTGGCATTAAAAGAAGAATGTGGAGAAAAGAAGGAAAGTAATAGGAAAATTAGAAAGACATAGAAAATCAAGAAAGTGAGAGGAAAAGTATAAATCTAGAGAAAATAAAGAAAGAGAAAAAAATCAAGATAAAAGAAAAATGAATTTTTCATTCCAAATCTAGCCAAGGATGGTGTGTTAGGTTAATTGCATTGCATCTTATCCATTAGGAATATTTTCCAAGAAGATATTGATACTATTAAAGAAGGTGGTGTGCATCCTATCACATATTTTTATAGTTTATCTTTTGTATTGAGACCTCTAAGCTACTAAGAGTTGGGAGATGTGCCCCTAGTCATAGCTGGGAGATGTTCACCTAGTCATAGCTGGGAGATGTGCCCCTATTGAACATTAGTATTATGTGGATCAATTCTACCCTAATGGGAAAGGATTCCAATCCTATTCATTGAATTTTATTTCATGTCCTCTTATGTTGGTCAAAATCTTATTTCTAAATGTTTTGCATACTCCACCTTTTGGAGCTTTCTTTGATGTAAATGATCTATGCTTCATTCTTGAGGTTGCTAGTGAATCTTAGATTTATTTTTGTTCTTATAAATATCTGTAATATGATGTAAATAATATTATAAACCATTTATGATATTATTTACATTTCTTCACTTGATCTTCTATAATTTATTAAACTGCTTTTATACCTATGCTCATTGGAATGTAAAATTTGACAAGTTCTACAAAATATGCAATATAATGAGTTATATGGGTTAAATTTTATTTATGTCAATTTATGAAGGTCCATTAGACCCTGATACACTCATATTAATCATTAATTATAAGTTTTGTGAGCCTATATAAGACCCTGGAAGAAAACTAGTTAGTCAGTCCTTAATTATCATAATGTTTCCAAACCCACTCAAACCACCATTTATATTTACAAACTCTGAACCACATTGTTTTTTATGCATATTTACTATAACCCAAGTCTATATACATCTGGTGAAGCATAAGGATCCATTAGGTTTCCACAGAATTCCCGGGGACTAAAACTACGCGGTCTTCGAACCATCTCGGGTGTGGTGTACCCAGAGAAATTTTCCACCGTAGTATGTATCTAATTTCCACACCTATTATCATAGTTTCATACTTTCCTATCCATGTTTCAATTCATATAATTGTATCCTATCTTCTTGATTCCTATACATGCTTAAAATGTCTTCTTTATCCTAGCCAAAATTAACTAGTTTGGTCTCATATTTTCCACTGTTTTTGTTTGACATTTCGTAAGTTTTGATTAATTGACTTCTAATAAGAATAAGTAAATTACACTTCATGGAGTGAAATTTCTCTAAGTTCCCATCATGCAAATAAACAAGGGGAATTTAGTTTTGTTTGGGAATTTAAGTTGATCCATCATTCCCTGTTCAGGAGTTCAGAGGGGAAATACTTGTGGTGTAGTTCATTGTTGGTGTGTGGATTTCATTGAAGTGATGAGGTCATGTTGTGCACCTGCTCAATAGCCTTCTAAAATCATTATTGCAGCAAAAAAAATCCCATTTTGTTTGATGAAATGTCTAAAGTTTAGAAGGGGTAAACTTAGCTACTGAATGGTTTATTTTTCCTTAGCTACCGATTTATTGAAATGCTACATTTGTTTGAACAAACTTTGCAAACCACTTTGGATCAATGATATCAATTTTTGAGTTATTGGTTTGAATGCATTATCACTAGGGACATTGATACATGAGGATTCGTGGTTATTATGCTTGATCCTGTAAGCTTACCTGTGCAGGCTCTGTCAAACATTACATTAATTATGCTCAATTCCATGGTTAAGAATATGTCATTATGGGCATGTTTCATGATTTTCATACAAGAACAAGGTAATGATGATTAACGTTGATAGAAATTTAATGAGACATAGATATATCATTCATATGCCTTATCCTAATGTTTGTTAAACACGAATTGTATTATTTCACATGGGATAATTACCAAAGATATAGTGTGGGTTATATTTCGATTCGTCACCTTTGGAGAGAGAGCCGAACGCGTTGTATGAAAAATCTGTGGCACGAGTCGCATTCATTGTGGATTTAGAGTGTTATGATGACACTCATACCTCCCTGCTGTCCACGTCTCAGTCCTGGTACGTGATCCTAGTCGTGGCGCTTCACCACTGGAGCATCTGTTATGCATACACCTGATGCACACTCGTCATTTAACTCAGAAAGGATTGTGATAAAATCAGGTTTTAAACACTTCGGCCGTCGTTCGTGTTCGCCATTTTGAATGATGATGGATCCGATTATGATGAACTTACAGGGGTTTCGCCTATATTCAAATATGGCTTATCCTCTGTATTGTTTACTGTTGCTGAGTTTTGGTTCTAAGTGCTCTCGGTCTGTTCTTCTGTCGCTAATTCAGTGGTGGCAGGTTTGCTGTGCGCATTGTGATATTGGCAAGCTGACAGGGATGGCTCCTGTTGTCAGAGTCGAGCCTCATGAATTAACCCTCTTGGATTCAAATCTTGATCTTTTGCGAAATATTAAGGATGTGGGGTGGTTACAGTTTCTGGAGAAATTTTCTGATTCAAACCCAGAGGTCACTAGGGTTTTTGCCATGTCCTTGATAAATTACCAGGCTGAAGTAGGTGATTTATGTTTTCGGGTCGACGAGAGGTCAATTGCGCATGCGACCGGTTTCCCTTTGTCCGGGCATAAATGGTTTAAGTACCAGAGGATGGATATCACGGAATGGAGAAGTTTGCTGAAAAACCCGACACAAGAGGTCTCTTTTCGCGCTGGTGTCGCACGTAAGTATTTTCGTAAAGAATGGAGACCTTTTCTTGATTTGATTCATAGATATCTTACCTGCGAGGGTCGATTGTCGTCAGCTTATGTGTACCACCTTCGTTTGATGGCAGTTTTCATAGGGTTTCCGATTAATCTTCCTTATTACCTTCTCCACAGCTTGTTTAAAATGTCGAATGCTATAAAGAAAGGACCAAAATACTTAAGCCATAGTTTATTTCACCACGGGCTGGTCCGCATTTTGATTGAAAATGAATTGATAAAAGCAGGTCGTTCTTGGGAACAATTTATAGAAGTTAATGGCTTTTCAAAATTTTGCCATTGTATGTTTGATAACCCCGACGACTGTGGTAAGCACAGGTTTTTGGGTTCAGCTTCGTCGAATAAACCCACATCAAACCCTAGTCCTAAGAATGTGGAACCCTCTCAAGTACCAGTGGTTAATCCAGATAGTGTTCATCCTGTTTCTTTACGGCCTAGTCGTGGTAAAAAAGGTTCAGGTTTGTCACCTGTCACGCCATCAAACAATAATGACAAAGTTGGTAGTCGCCGGGGAAATTTACCCATGTCTAAGTTAAGTAGAATACTGACTCGGAGTATGGCTAAGGCCAGAACCATAAAAAGGCCTGTGAATGATAAAATCCCTGTTGAAACAGTTGTAATCGACGATGAGGAGATTACAGTCCCTTCCCCTGTGAACGATAATGTAATTCATCATGATTTGATGACCGATCCAGTTGGGCAAAGTCACCCTGTGACTGTTGAGGAGATTTCTGAAAATCCCTCCTTATCTGTAGAAGTTCAGCCGATTCGGCCCAATGTTGATGTCACTCCCGAGTGTGAAAGTCCACCAGCAGTGGACAAGAAGATCCCGGAGATCCCTGTTGATTATATGACTGATTCAGTCGTCAATGAAAAGTCTGTCAAAACGACTTCAGCTTTTTCACGTGGAATTGGGGAAACCATTCACCCCATGTTTGTTAATTGCCTGCTAGATAAAGTTCGCAGGATGGAAGAAAAAATGAATGAAATAATGGCGAGTAGAGACCTGCTGAGAATTGACAATCAAGGTTTGAAGGAAAAGGTCAATGCAAGCGATCAGCATCTCTTGCGATTAAGAAATCATAAAAATAAACTTATAAGATGTGTTCTTAGGTTGCAGGATGAAAATGAAAGAAACAAAGAAAAATTGCGCGAGCTTAATGCTCAGATTGCCTTGATACAGTTTAAAGCACCTTCACCAAGCCAGTCTAGTGGAGTAAATATT